>WNWK01034708.1:0-20286 GCA_009830355.1 Cherax destructor
AAGTTGGATAGGGGAGCGTTGGGTACGGGAGGGATGGTCTTGCGTAGAGGAGTTGAAAGTTTGTGGTATAGTGTTTTGTGGTAATCTAGTAAGGGCAAGGGAGGTGAATTCTAGGGAGGTGGTAGATAAAGCTTTGGATAGGATGAAGGGTTGGGAGTGAAGGAGGTAACTTTATTACAAAGAGTTGTTGTGGTGAATGTATTAGTATACAGTAAGTTATGGTTTAGGGCGGCAGTTTTACCTTTGTTGGAGGGGATGTTCGTAGGTTGGAAAAGGAGTTTATAATTTTGTGTGGGGAAGGGGTAGGCATTGGTTAAATAAGGAGGTGGTGGAAACTAGAGTTCAATGTGGGGTTTGGGTTTGGTTCCTCTAAGACTGAGGCTGCGCAGTGTTTTTGAAACAGGAATTTCGTTTACTGGGGACAGGGGGTAGGCGCATAGGTGGGGTGATGAGGGAGGCGAGGAAGTGGTGGGGAGGTAGAGAGTTGGGGGGATGTGAGGGGTCCTTCGGTTCCTTATGGTGGTTCGGGATTCGGTAAAGGTGCGTGCGAGTAGGTTGGATAGGGTGGGTGTAGGGAAAGGGGTAGTGAGGGAGGGGAATCTTTCCCTTTGTATGACTGGAAGAGTATTTGGTGGTGGTTTAGGAAGGTTAAGGTTCGTCCAAGTGTTCGGGAGGTGGGTTTTAAGTTTTTGCATGGGATTTTGGTAGCAAAGAGTCAGCTTTTATGATGGGTATGACAAATAATGGGGAGTGTGATAAATGTGGGAGTGGAGACGGCATTTCATGTGGTGTATTTTTGTAGGGACATGGGAAAGGTGAGGGATTGGGTAGGGGGTGTTGAATTTGATTAGTGGGAGGGTGTGTCCGTGTTGC
This sequence comes from Cherax destructor, assembly GCA_009830355.1. Classification (NCBI taxonomy): domain Eukaryota; kingdom Metazoa; phylum Arthropoda; class Malacostraca; order Decapoda; family Parastacidae; genus Cherax; species Cherax destructor. The sequence continues at coordinate 874 of WNWK01034708.1, forward strand.
ATGCTTTAAGTTTAGATTTGGGTGATTACTCGAAAAGTGTGCGCAGGGCATTGACGTACATTGTTTTGGATTATATTTTCGTGTTTTGGAGTATGAGGGGTTTGGAGGTGAGGGTGGTGGTTAAAGCTTTGGCTGCCCTAATTTTTAGAACGAAATGTAGGAATAGGGAGATTTATGGGGGGAGGTGGGAGAGTTTTTTCCGTCAGAGTATAGAGTTTTGACAGTGGAGGGTTATTGAGGTTATAATAGTGTGGGTGGGGTGTTTGGTGATGTGTGGTAGGTGTAGGGAGGGGGGGTATAGCTGTAGTTCTTAGGGGTGGGAGGGTTTTGGTTTCCTTCTGTTTTGGCTGTGTTCCTGTGGACATGAATGTGTGTTTGGTGTTATGCAAGGAATCACGGTATGTTTTTATAAGGTTCTGTTTTAAGCCTTATGTGTTGAGATCTTGGTACGGTGTTTGAGGTAGTATAGGTCTCGGTTTGGTTTTGTTTACTTTACCCTGTGTGGAGAAGTGTTATGAGATGTTTGGTTTGTTGTATTGTCAAGTGTGAAAGGATGGAATGTGTGGGAAGTGGAAGTTTTTATGGATGGGTAAATATTTTGTAGCAATTAGAGTGAATGGTTTGTTGTATGTTGTTTGGAAGTCTTTATGTTTAGGGTTTAATGTACGGCTTCTATGTTGTGTATGACTGATAGTGATCAGTTGATCCTTTATTTTGTGAGAGCTTATAAGGTTTTTTTTGGCTCGGGTTGGGTGTGGGGTATGTTGTCACATTTTGTTGTTGGTTAAAGCCAATTTTTTTTTTGGGTGTAATAACCAGGTGTGGTGGATGTGTTGTACTCTTTAGGTTTATTGAGCAGATTTCATCTCTTTTGTGGTTTGGAGTTAAATTGTTTAGTTGCAAGTCGATAATAAGAATGTATAGCACTGTCATAAATAAATACACTTTTGGTGTCTGATGCTCGTTTTGATGTTTGCTATTGTTTAATGTTTGGATAATATATTATGTTTTATGATGTTATTTAAATTTGTTAAAGAAAAGTTACGTTTTGAATGAGTTCAGATTTTACTATGTAACTTTGTTTGGTTTGTTATATTTGGTTCAAGGTATGTTAATAATGTATGTAAGTTTATGTTTAATAAAATATAAAAAAAAAAATTATTATAATCTATACTCGGCACACCCCACCATGATGCCTCTCTCGTTCTTTACACAAGACTGCCCTCCGGGCGTTCAGACGGTCCTGCCTAAAAGCCGGCTGGCCCTGTAGTGTTGCTACTAGATGGCTGGCAAGGTCAGTGTTAATTGCTCTCGGTGTGTCAGAACGTCACTGACATTCATAAAACTGAAAGTTCTGAGATTTAGTAAACAAATAGATCTCGGGCTCTCAGATTGCAAAGACCACCTGCCAGCCAGGTGTAATACATGGCACTCTCGTATGGTGGGGAAAAGGTGTTGTACCTTCCTTCTCCGCCCACTTGGCAGAGGGGGGCATAACAGTCACGCTCATCACTTGGTCTCGTCGACACTGTAGAGGGCACTGCTACACAGGAATTAAATAATCCCACAACACTTACAGAATGAGCATGTAGCATCAAATGATCAAAGAAATTAAAGATTTAATCAACATCAGTGTAAGTCTTACTGCCAAACGTTACCCTTCCACTTATGTAATTAGCTTATTAGCAGTTAACTATAAGTAATCTAAACACAATTTGGATCAAAATAACCTTACCTAACCAAATATATTTTTGTCGTCAGCTTTGATCGTCCAGAAAAAGACGAAAGTAAAACTGTTAGAAAAAGCGTTGTTTGAGGAAGGTTAGCATAAGGTGTCTTCCCGGATATTGTGATCTCAAACCCGCCCCCACCTACCCACCCAGGAAACTATACGTCACCCAGACTCACCCACCAGGTTTTTGGTTCATTATCTGTGCTAGGTGTACAAAAACCAGCAACATGGCTGAAGCTGCAAACCACAGAACAATAGTTGTAGTAGTCAGCTCTGTGTTCCCTGCACGTTATAAGATGCATGGTGAACTACTTCTACATTACATACCGAGACACTAGAAAGTACTCTTTCAGTCTCAGGATGGTATGTGGAAAGTACTACATGATGAGATGGAGGCAAACACTGTACACAGTTTCAAATTTGGCAAGACAGGGTCCTGAAGGTCAGGAATCAGTAAAACCAATCAACAAAAGAGGCGGTTGCAGGAACTATGAAGTGACTAACGCAAGCACAGCTAGAGGAATGTAACTAAGTAGGGACTGCACGTAAACTTGCCTAAGTGGAGACCCCACGGTAACAAAGTGATCGGTATTTCGTTAGTAAGAGAACGTGTGCAACACACGACCTCTCCAACTCTCACAATGTGATCACTTGCATTTTAGTGAAGTGGAAACTTAGCAGTTAATTATTAATTAAGCAGGTCATCTAACACCTACGTTAGAAAACATTTTCCCCAACAGTCAAGCACAGGCAGGCAGGCGAGACACTAGGTTAGGTCGAATCAAGTCGGCCATTTCAAACAAGGGGACTCAAGAGCTCGAGGTCAACACCCACCTCGCTCCACAATGTCAAGACCACGACATTGTGGAATGAGTACAGCGGAGACCATGAGAGGTGTGGGAGGTGGAGTGTGAGCACAGCATGAACCATGACGAGTGGTGGGGAGATGGGTGTGGTGTCGCGTGCACTGTGAACCTCTCAAACTACCCCTCCAACCCCATCCCCCTCCTCTCCAATCACACCCCCTCCAGTCCAAACCTCCCACAAACCCTTGCCCAACCCCTCCCAGCTACAACCCCCTCCCATTCAGTGCCCTCCCCACCAACTATTCTTGGACCCCTCACCTTGCTCACACGCACCCAGCCATTTTCTTCCAGTCCACAGTAATGCGCTCATCCAGCTCCACTTGAGGGGAGGAAAAAATGTAGAACGATAGCACCGAGGTGTCACACATTAGCAAAATATCTGAGTACTGTGGTGCCAATGTATGCTAGCAGTACGAGTCGCCTGCTGCGAGCCCCAACAGCCTGCATGACCAGAATGTCAACCAAAACCGGGCACACGAAATGGATGACCCCGGAGTCATCAACAGGAAGTGTTTCGCCAATTTACTTTTCAAAGTTGTAAGTTTGTGATTTTAAAAACACTTATGGCCCTGATCCACTGCGAGGCCAGGTCATGGGCCGGGCCGAGGGGGTGTTGACCCCCCCCCGGAACACCCTCCAGGTAGGCCCTCTTGAGTGGCATACTTGAACACAGCAGTGGTCCATGTTGCACCTTGCATACAACCCTTCGTGTACACTGAACACAGCAGTGGTCCATGTTGCACCTTGCATACAACCCTTCGTGTACACTGAACACAGCAGTGGTCCATGTTGCACCTTGCATACAACCCTTCGTGTACACTGAACACAGTAGTGGTCCATGTTGCACCTTGCATACAACCCTTCGTGTACACTGAACACAGCAGTGGTCCATGTTGCACCTTGCATACAACCCTTCGTGTACACTGAACACAGTAGTGGTCCATGTTGCACCTTGCATACAACCCTTCATGTACACTGAACACAGCAGTGGTCCATGTTGCACCTTGCATACAACCCTTCATGTTGAATACGCATATCTTATGCTCAGTAATTTCTGGACGAGGAATGAGAGGCAGTAAGCCAGCACACTTATCAGCTGACAAAAAACTCCCCTAAGCAGGGTCATCAAGACCCATTTTTCCTGACGAATAAATGACCTCCCTCCAACGCCTCCACGAAATTAACGCAAGGAGACAACTAGTGTGGGAGGGTAGCAGATGCTGCCTCCCACACTAACTCACAGCTACCGTGATGAATTACACATGTACAACCCTTGGGTGTCTATTGTGAAGATGCCTCCCCAATTAGGGGCTTATCCGATTCAATACAATTATTACTTAATAAAATGTGCCTTATGTAATGCAAATGTTTTATTCAAGGCACACTTTTCTTATTCAATCAATATGTCGGTATTGTATAATATTAATGTAATGGCTACTAATGTGGTTATAAATGTGGCCACCCACACCAGCTCAAAACTCGCCCCCACCCACCAACTCTCACTACAACAACAAGATCACTAACACACGTGACCCCACACCGCCCCCAGTACCCCGGCCCCACTTAATACATCCATTAGACACCTGCTACGACTAGATCACAGCTGCGTCTTCTGCTGTACATACCCACCGAGACCACTCAATCCTCCACAAAGTGGAGATACCCAAACATGGAATGTAACCCTATTCTCTGATGTGGTCGTGTAAATGACAAAAAAAAAAAAAATATATATATATATAGGCGCCTGGAACACACGTGTGATTTTTTTTTTTAGCCGAGGTGGAATCGTAGCACTGGTAAGCCAGAGGATGCATAATCAGGGTTATAGAACACCTATGCGCCAGTAGATCACCGAGTGAGTCATCATTTGACTAACACCCGGTCAGGAGACATTTTACCCTGACAAAAACATCGCCACCAGTCATAGATGCTTCATTCTGAGTCCTTCATGATAATTTCAGCAGGTGTACTCCCGGCAACTGACGGCAGCGATGGTGAGTGACGAGCCTCGAGGAATGGGTCGATCAAGAGCATTTCAACAAGCACTAGCTAACCCCGGATTCCCTGTCTCTGCTCACTAACACCTGTGACAGCTGCTTTACCTGTAATCCAGGTCTAGGGTTCTTACCCAATCAGTCCGGCTTTGACCAAGCTTCCTTGGGGAGTGCCTGTTCAACCAGACTGTTTCTGTAAGCGACACGCTAGCCCTCAATGCTATCACAGTCTGGTTGATCTGGCATTTAGTCGAGGTAGTGATCCAGCTTCGGCTTGACTTTTATACTTGTTCCAGCAAGATCTGTGATATCGTCTGACAGCAGCTTCGAGTCTTTGGGTGTGGATGTTGACAGAGTTCTCTTACTTTGCTTATAGCGTCCTTATTTTTCACGGGGTGTATGTTACACTTCTCCCGTCAAAAGAATCTCCTGTAACTCCCCAAAGTTTCTACGGGTACTCTGGCAGTCATAAAAGCCATGCTACCTGGGGGTCAGCAACCCATCACGGAAGAACTGGGAGGAAAGAACCATGGGGAGGGGTTGAAGAACCTGAACTTGACTAGGTTCTTGTAGGAATGTATGCCCTGGTCACTAGGGGATATTTGTCAACACGTAAACTTTAACAGAAATTGATAGAGATGACAAAGACTAATTTTTAAATGCAAGGTCTAAGAAAGAAGTGACACGGAAACGCTCAAGACATGAGCCATGAGGGTGTTTGGAAGTACTTAGTTTTAAGCTAGTTGCAAAGTGCAATGAGTTGGATGAAAGTGGTGTAAATGAATTCAGTTTCATGATTAGGCATATAGGATAAGAGATGGTGGGTGGTGAGAGTAAAAGTTGTGAAGTAGGTTGAAGAGGAAGGAGTCAGGAGCAGATAACACGGCGTTTTATCCTTCCATCCACACATCAATGATGCCAAAAGAGGCGAGAAAAAACTATCACGAGTTTTATAATAAACTGAGGTGGTGCCTGTCAGTTACAGGATTCCAGAAAACACTATGAAGGTTTTATTAAAGCATTTAATAGGTCTAATGACAGTCCGTCACCAGAAATACTGAAAACATTATATTCAGTCTCAGCATTAGCACACCACTTACTGCCTGTCTAGTGATGGTTCTGGTAACTATTGCCATCACAACCTGACTAATCGGGCCCTCAAAGTGGGTGTGGTGGTCCAGTTTCCTATCTACAACTTGTACCTTTGTTCCATTGTGCTTGCAAAGAACACACCTAAGACACAAGCTGCTGGAACACTCACCACTCAGGGGTCTGCTGTGCTGGCCAGTGCTACGGAACCTGGAACACAAGAACATTAAGCTTAATCATCAGTTCATTTAATATGAAACAATAAAACACACGAACGACAATGATCATCTTAGGAGCGAGTACAAGTCAATTCTCAGTTACCTTGGCAATCTTTCTATATTGTGACTTCTTAGTCACACTCCTTAGAATCAAGAAAACCAAGGACAAGTGGACAAGAGTAGAAGCTAAATTTACAGACGAACCCCAGGAAAGTGGTGCTGAGAACCACCAAAAAGGTGACTTCACGTACGTTATCAGAAGAGACAGAACATAAGTCAGACTCGTGCCTGTACGTCACAGGCGGGATGAGTGAGGCTGGCCACTCATGCACTCTACATACCACTTCAACATCAAGTTGATCCCTTTCATGAAGACGGCACTCTAAACTTACCCGTGGAGGTCATACACTCGCCCGAGTATCATCACATACTTCCTCTATACCTTCATACAATCACTATACTGCATGTGTTTAGTTTTCCACATTGATTATAATCAATGTGGAAAAATAAACACATGCAGTATAATGAGATGCTTTATTGACTACGTTTCCCCCACACAAACACATCTACCTGGGTAAGGCGTACATGAGTATATATAGATGGAGTCCGGTGGAGAATGCTGGGTAGGCTGAATTTAAGGACCTGTACGGGATGGCCTACCCAACATTCTCCACCTGACTTACCTTTGAAGAGTTTCGAGAGTTTAAACTACTCTCGTACTCGTGTACTCCTTACCCAGGTAGATCTGTGTGTGACTTAATAAAGACCACTGTGTGGGTGAACAGTAGTCGATAAAGGATGGCATTATACTGCATTTGTGTTTAGTTTTCTATCGTGTCGGTATTTTATACCTTTTATCTCCAATAATCAATGTCAAACATGAGACGGGGCCCAAGAAAGGAATGGGAGAGAATCACACCTGACTCTACCCCCCCCCCTTCCATCGTCCCCTGAACCACCCTCACTCGACACAATTAACAGTGCCACGCTGACGAGGTGTAATCATCATCAAATATTTGCCCTCAAGGACAAATTTATTGAGGCAGAGTAACTCGTTCTGTAAATGAACATGTCAACATTAATAAAGTATATTTCAGCCTGAATTACTGACACGTCACTGACGCTAGACTCAGTCATTGGCTGTGACAATGTTCAGGAATTTCTACCCTAACTATTATACTTTAATTGCAATTGTATGTACTAGAGTGTAATATTCCGAATGGATTTTTCCGTGAGACCCAAAACTCTGCCAATATCTCCATTTTGTTATAAAACTTTAAATACTTTAAAGTAGCCAATGATATTATGCTCATGCATTTTGTCCCAGGCCCTCACTCTTGGAACTCCATATTTATATAAAATCCCACAGTCATTAAAAAAAAAACACAACCTCATTCCACAAGTGTGACGCAAAGAAGTTACAGAAACTAGCACTGACGTTCCACATTATGATAATATTCGAGTGTTTTAAAAAGATCACTAAACACGTGGAATAAACAATTACACTACCCAGTTTATAAGAGTTGTTTTCTACAGACTGGAATATTGCTGCACACTAAAAACCACTTTTATAGCAGGCGAAATTGCACATCTGGAGAATGAAAAGTGTTTTAATGGCCGCATAAATTCAGTCAAGCACCTCAATAAATGTGAAGGGACTAAGACTTTTCAACACCCTTCTTACGTAAGGAAAATTATCAACAGTCTTCTAGCTGTCTTCAAGAGGAAACTGGATAAGTTCAAGTTAGTTCTTTATCAACCGGGCAGTGTTGTTAATGCTGGTGCCACCACCAACCAGGAGACCTCACACAAGGGGCAGTGGTCCCAGGATTGGGCTACATGGCTATTTATATATACAGTGTATATATACAATAATAAATATTTTATTTATAATATATATATATATATATATATATATATATATATATATATATATATATATATATATATATATATATATAGCAACTCTTCTTGCCGAATAAGGCAAGCGAAAATTTGTGTATGCAATAATTTCGCAAAAGCATTCTGAACCTAACAAAAAATATATACGTCATTGTATTTGTTTATTTAATTATTGTAAACTTATAAGGCTAAATTAATCTGAGTTTGTTATAATAAGGTTAGGTAAGTTCTCAAAAAAATTTTTGGTACAAAATTATTTTTTACATTAACATAAATGAAAAATATATATCTTTAAACGTATGAGAATTTTTTTTAGAAAGGATTTAATTTTAAACGAGTTCTTGCTAAATGACCAATTTTACCTACTCGGCAAGACATTATATATTAGTGCCTAGGGAATGGTTTGAACCGAGAAATAGCATAGCTCCAAATTCTTGAATCAAGAGCCCTTCACCAGTATCAAGGCAAAGGAAATTTTCAGCTGGTTGTTAGTGTTTCCACCTCACGCCACAAATCATTAGTTCGCTTCTTGTAAAATCCTTGGTGAACCTGGAGAATGTTATGCAACTTATTTCGCTGACAACAACATGGAAGAGCACAAGCAATAAACACAGTGGAGCCTTACAAGAATGAGAGAGATCTCTCTCAATTGTGTGGTATGGTCTGGTGGTTCACAACGAAGGTTCACGTCCAATATGGCCGACAAGTAATCCGTGACGTCACATACAAAATGTATGGTTTACAGGCGTTAGCACTAAGCAGCTATCTACACAACACCAAACTCTAAGTTAAAATATAGTCCTGTAGCCATTTACACAAATTATTTTTCTATACTTGATTATGCAAATGTGTACGTATGTGTCCGTACACACGTGTTCATACATGTCTACGTCCATTTTATGTACTGAAGAACCATATGTGAGGGAAATTATAACATCACTTCCTAAATTCCTCAAGCTACTGGGCCACATTTCACATGGTGGGGTCATAAGAGGTCATGCACGTGAGGTGGGTGTGGTACTCTGATCTAGGGGGTTGTGGTGTGGTGTCTCCTTGGTAGGGGTGCGGTGTCTCCGTGGTGGGGGTGTGGTGGTGCGTGGTAGTCCGTCGTAGGGAAGAAGTGGTGCGTGGTAGTCCCTGGTGGGGGTGTAGAGGTGCGTGACCATTGCTTGGTGGGGGTGGGTGGGGTAGCAGCGCTCCAAAATGAGTTATCGAGGACTTTCAAAACAAAGAAGCAATGTCTGTGGTGAAAATCGCCTGCTCTCTCTCTAGTTTTGAATACTGTCCTTTGTTGACTGCCCTTTCCAGGCGCTACCTGGAAGTTACTCAAATCTACACAATATCATAACGTACCGAGACTTTGTGGGAGAAAGTAAAAAGCAGAACACAATAAGAGAACTGTCAACATCGGCGGTCCAAGACTTTGTTATTCAATCTGCTAGCAGCAGCTATTAAAAATAATTGCTGGAACAAGTGTACAAGTCTTCAAGAAGAAACTGGATCACTACGTCCGTTAAGGGCTACATCAGCCAGGTTGTGATGGATGTGTGAGCCAGAGGGCCATCAACAGCAACAAGCTAGTTGAACAGGAAATCAACAAAGAAGCCTATCTCAAGGTCGGGCTGTAAGGGTAGAACCACTATTTGAAATCTCACATGTACAGTATTTCGCTGGTTCAGCGGATATGAATTCATCAGAGCAATGTGAGCACATGACATCAGCAGGTGAATATACCTGTGACTGGTCTCCAGGGTGGTTCTATCCTCGCAGCCCGGCCTGAGGCTAGATTTCCCCGTTGACCGCCTGGTCAAGCGGCTAGTAGCCAGCAAGCCCACATATAGCCATCACAAGCCGGCTCATCTGGTTTACTACTCTAGAAAACTTAAATTTCGACCCAGTAATATATTTGATATATAACTGCTGGAAGTAGATTTAAGTTTAGGATCAAGGATATCAGCCAAGGATCATAAGACATTAGCAGGTATGAACATAATACACTGGTAGTGTCTAAAGAACACGAGGAAAGTGAGGGTAGGTAGGGGGAGGTCGTGCCCCTAGGTGTAGTGTGGTGTAGTGTGGTGGGTGCAGGCAGGAGTCGCCGCCGCCACAGTCGGCGCCAGTGCATCACTTCACACACGTAGCTGGTCCCCGCCACTGCAGGGGAAAATCAATGAGAGCACGAGACGCCAGCTGTGGGCCACGCCAGCTGTCTGTAGTGTCTAGCTGGCTGCTTCTAATACCCACCATGTATTGTAGCGCTCTGACGATGTTATACTCATGGTTATGGTACCTACTACTACCACCACAGTCAACATACCACTGTTAACTTACTGGTTATGTGAATCATAGTTCCCGCAGGCCGGATAGAGCTCGCCAATGATAATCACTACACCTGGTACCCGTCACCTTGTTACGTGGTGGTGCCACTTAAGGCAGCGTTGTGATAAAGTTCTAACACTTAATTAAAATAAAGAATACATTTATTTTTATAACAAATAAATCAATGTCATGTATTTGGCTATCTAATCGTGATCAATACTTAGTTTCCTGTGAGGTACAAGTACCTAGCATAACCTGTGAGGTACAAGTACCTCACAGGTTATGGCAGGTAATTCAGTACATGTTTTGAACAGGGATACACTACAGAAATACCAAGCGCGCATATTGTTGAGTGAGCGGTTAAATAAACTAACTATTAAAGGTTGACAAACCTTTGATCAATTTTACCTCAACTCTGGCCACATTTCTAACTAACTTCTCTAGACTGTACCCAATGTCAAGTGACTATGGCAGTAAAGGTCCACCTTACCTTTGATATACCTTTGAGTTCAGAGTTGTTGTTTTTTACTCCGAGCCCAGCTTGGGCGAGGCTCGTCACCACTGGAAAGTCTATTCTGTCACTGCAAACTACAATTAACGCAAAGTAAACTCCACTACAAAATCTTGCATCATTATCGCGAAATTGCACTTTACTATCAGGAAAGTCACACAATGTAAGTTATGATGCCGTACATTTAGATAGTTAATCACGGGAGGTAGACGGGAGAGTCAACAAGTGGTGAGAGGAGTGCCTGGCACACACATGTGGCACCAGCCCCTCCCTGGAGGTACTTCTTTCCTTTAACATCCACTAGTCCAGTGCTCGGCACAAGAAATACCTCATGCCCCAACACTCACTCAAACTATCACAGAAGAAAGCATTTTTAAGTGATATTACTTCCAGTTGTGTTTGAACGAAACTTTTAAAGATGTCCTAGCTACTGAACCCGTAGTGAATTGCTGAGTGATGTCCTCAATGATCTGCACAGCTCGGCCTGACATGTGTCATTCCCTCTTGTATGAAACCCATCCTATGCTATGAAATATGATAGGTCAACATAGCTTTGGTTTCTACCCTGCAACTCTTATAGCGTAGTTTAAAACCCATCCCATGTGGAGTATGACAAGGTAACATTGGCTAGCTTTAGTTCAAGTCATCTAACTTCTATATAATAGGTAAGCAGCACACAACTCATGTGCCAAATTCAATTTTTAATAAACAAAAAAAAATGCTGGTGTCGGCGCCTCCATCCACCCACTATTTTTCCCTGTAATTGTAGCACATCTCCACTGCCACTCGGCTCTCTCTTTGCTTGTGGCACCTCCACTGCCACTCGGATCTCTCTTTGCTTGTGGCACCTCCACTGCCACTCGGATCTCTCTTTGCTTGTGGCACCTCCACTGCCACTCGGATCTCTCTTTGCTTGTGGCACCTCCACTGCCACTGGATCTCTCTTTACTTGTGGCACCTCCACTGCCACTGGATCTCTCTTTACTTGTGGCACCTCCACTGCCACTCGGATCTCTTTACTTGTGGCACCTCCACTGCCACTCGGATCTCTCTTTACTTGTGGCACCTCCACTGCCACTCGGATCTCTCTTTACTTGTGGCACCTCCACTGCCACTCGGATCTCTCTTTACTTGTGGCACCTCCACTGCCACTCGGATCTCTCTTTACTTGTGGCACCTCCACTGCCACTCGGATCTCTCTTACTTGTGGCACCTCCACTGCCACTCGGATCTCTTCTACTTGTGCACTCCTGCCACTGATCTTTGTGGCACCTCCACTGCCACTCGGATCTCTCTTTACTTGTGGCACCTCCACTGCCCCTCAGGTTCTTCCGGGAGCATTCGTACCAGAAGTCGTGCCAGCTGGCACCACCAAACACTCAAATATTACCTTTTAGGTGACAACCTAATAATGTTTCTTCAGCACTCCAAGGCTACTACTGTCTTTACTACTACACCTGCTTGTTCCTTCCCCCCCTCTCCTATAACCCTCCTCTCTACTTCCCCTCCCGCTCGTACGCCCGATATTCTCCTCCTCCCCCTCTCCTGTAACCCTCCTCTCTACTTCCCCTCCCGCTCGTACGCCCGATATTCTCCTCCTCCCCCCCTCTCCTGTAACCCTCCTCTCTACTTCCCCTCCCGCTCGTACGCCCGATATTCTCCTCCTCCCCCCCTCTCCTGTAACCCTTCTCTCTACTTCCTCCCGCTCGTACGCCCGATATTCTCCTCCTCCCCCTCTCCTGTAACCCTCCTCTCTACTTCCCTCCGCTCGTACGCCCGATATTCTCCTCCTCCCCCTCTCTACTTCCCTCCCGCTCGTACGCCCGATATTCTCACCCCCTCTGTTCCCTGCCCTCCCATGTGTGCTCACCCAAATAAAAATTTGTCTTACGGGTGACCCTGGCTTGGATAGTAAATAATAAATATTTAAAATTGATACAAATGTAGTTTTCACAGAAAGAATATGCTCATAGTGCTAACACTATGAACATGTCCCCGAGCTGTCATATTTAGGGGGTAGCGCTAAACCCGTAGGAGTCGCACAGCTCCTGATATGTACCCGAAGAAGCCGAGTGTGAGCGTGAACGCCTTGTGAAGGCCAAGGTGGTGTAAATAAGAAGAGCACAAGACGAGACCTTTAAACGTCGTGTGTTGCAAGAGAAGGCGAGTATCAGCAGCACTTGCATCGTGTGTTTGTTCCGGTAATATCAAAGGCCATGACAAACATCAGTAATTTTGATTCGGTAATCGTCCAAAGTTGCAGCAGCTGCACATACTGCAGGCCAGGCACAACTCTGAAAATTCCCCACTTATTTAGGTTTTTTGACTGAAGTGATGGCATACTTCAGCCTAAACACCTGGCACAGAACTGGCGCCAAAAACTCCATCTCTGACCATTTCAAAATTCATACAGCATTACCTTTCAAAGTTACAATGATGTAACTGCAGCCAATCCATTATCTTTTGTAAAATGTTACGAAGCTTAGTTACATGGTTGTTAAAGTGTGTCTGGTACTGAACAATGAGTGGGATGCTGCACTCTAGATCTTAACACCAGACTAGCTCTCTTAACCAGTATGATCAGGTATCACCTTGCAATCCCAGTGGATTACTACACAGCTATGTAACTGCATAACGTCTGAGGTTGATTTACAATATTAAAGTGGTATATTATTCTTGCTCTTCGTCCTGCCGATGTGTGGAGACTGAGGCAGCTTATATTTGAGTGTTACCTCGCAGCGACTAAAACATAATAGTAGAGTATACCTTATACCTTTGATATACCTTTACAGTCGATGAACTTTTCATAGCTCAGCAGTTAAAAATTTTCACCATTAACCTTGTTATTTTCCACTGTCCATAGGAAGGCTCTCCTTATATCTGATTGTAATTTTTCAAGAGACTTCAAAAGGCTATTTTGACGCTTATTTTAGTAAACTTCGCAAAGGAATGTGGTTAGATTTTGTTTCGTATCTGCTTTGAGAATAAGAAATTAGGAAGATATCTTAGTACACTGAACTTGTTACTCTGCTAAGACTAGGCTTTGTTTTATTTACTGTATCCTTTTTCTTAGAAACTTTAATATTAATTTTTTCCACTTTCCCATTATACATACTGAACATATTTATAGGTTATCAGTCCATGGTCACACTTGTTAAATGTTTTTGCCAAGTCCGTGTTGACCACATGTGCCTTGTGGTGTTCTTACAAACTTCTACTTACATTCAATATACACCATGGGGCCCCAACCTGCGGCCCGCAGCCATTTCTACAACATGGATGCGACCCTTGCACTGAAATTATGATTTCACTTATGTAGGTTCCACACTGCATAGTGTCAACAATTACAAAATATTTAAAGCCATTTTACACCAAAACCTTATGAGCACCTCTACAAGCACCTGTCGCTTTTGGTCAGTGTCGGGTTATCCTCGTAGCACGCTATTTACTATCAATAATTAGTAATTACATTAAGATTTTAATTATCTTTCCATTATAGAGCTTGTGTTATTTACTTTAGTCTCGAATGTTTCATTAAAAAAATACAGTATTTCTATAACAGAACTTGAACCATTTACCTTTGTTATATTTTACTACTTTCAATATAATTATTTTACTATATTATAATGCTGTTATAAGTGTAATATCGATCATTACAAAATGTTGCCCTCCTTTAAATCTGGCTTTTCAAACCTAGCCCTTTCATACTAAAAGATTGGGGACTATTGATATACACTATCTGCTATACGTTCCTTAATAGTTCTTATTCCCGTCATGATCTCTGAAACCATTACCAGAAAACATGAAAGTGTTCTTAGTGATGATTCTTGCTGTCTTTCTAGCTCTTACCCCACCCCCACCCCGTTCTTTTCAACCACTGATTACGAGGTTCCTCTCTCAATGTTGCTCAACACCCACCACACCAAAACTGGCTACTACACTAAAACACGACTACAACCATCGAGTGTTTGGAATTGGCACACGTTCCAGAGCAACTTGTATACAGATCTCACCACCCGGAGATAACACAGCTGACATCAAGTGGAATTAAGGCGCACATGAAGAGTAAAAAATAAGAAACACTGACAAGTTTCAGCAAAGCAAATGTATTGTTAATTACCGTCATTATATGTATGACTGTGCGGAATCTTCTACACAACATACGAATACATTCGGTATGTAAGTAGTATCTTACACGTTTGAATTTCAGCTTTTCCTTCTTGTTACAATCTACAATAATATTAATACAAGAATTAAAGTAGTCCTGGAGTTCCCTCGACTCTCCTAAAACTGCTGTCAACCCAAGGCCTTCTTAACACCCAGGAAGTTATGTTTTTACTACTTGTTGAGCTGGGTCAGCAGGTGTAGAGAGATTTGGTGAGCCACAAGCAGTGCCAGGGTAGAAGAGTGCACCTTGCCGGCCGGTCCTGCAGGAGCAAGAGTCCACTGACGATCATGTTACGTGTGCGACCTTCCTACTGGATCACTCTGTCATCACTCAACATGCAGCACCAACCACCACCACTGTCTGCAACATGAACACCACCACCACCACTGTCTGCAACATGAACACCACCACCACCACTGTCTGCAACATGAACACCACCACCACCACTGTCTGCAACATGAACACCACCGCTCCACAGTCTACAAACACCAGTGGCACTAGAGGAAATCACCACCAGGTGGTGTTATCTTCGTCAGCGTATGTAGTGACGCAGGTCTTAAGTGATGGCCAGCTTAGTGATTAAGCAAGCGCTGGCGCACCCCTACTGGTTCCCCAAACTCATTAAAAACAAAGATTTACATTAGACCTAACTATGAACTAGAGTGGTTCTCTCGTAATTGTGTGTGTAAAGAGGGGATGGGAGTGGCGGCAGAATAACTAGCGGTAGAGCCAACATGGGAAAGACTTGAGTGGAAGGTAAAAATGAGTGGGAAGCAGAACGGGTGGGAGCAAGAGACGGGTCCCCACTTGACACCAGTGGGTGAGAAGGTCCCAGGAGACTCACCTACCACTGCACCGCACCTGCTGCTTACACTATCTCACCACCTACTCATTACCACCCACCTTAAGACATTCCTACACAGCTCAAAACCTATTAAGGCCTGCTAGGCCAGGAAGGTGAAATAAACAATGAAAATAGCAACTTAGCAAAGAGTTACTACTGTACCAGATGAGTCAAGGAGGCATTGTTAATATACCAACCAGGTATAATAATACAGCGCTGCAAAACAAAAGAAAAGATGTTATTTTCACGGGGAAATAATGATAAACAGGTTATCACACCATGCCTGGAGAAAGCGGGGTAACAACATTTTTTGCAAGGAAGTCTGGGGTATCTTTCATGCCTTGAATCAAGGACCCTTCACCAGCATCAAGGCATCATTCTGAAAGGGGAGGAGAGAACGTGACTTAACCCCCATCCCCCTCGGTTGTCGCAACCAGGATAGAAGTGTTCCCAGGACGGTATTCAAGCTAAACCACCTGGCCCACACCCATATTCCCACGCCCTTGCATACGCTACCCGCTTCACCCAGACTCTCCCTCATTACGTGTAATCACCTAATCTCCTGACTTATAAATTCATATAACAGAATATTAAATCCGTACCAGTTCCAATTTTCCTTAAAAATCCGTCAAAAGCAGGCGGAGTTTACCGACAGCCATTCCACTAAGAATGGAATAAGAACAATAAAAATGAATAGGTGTCAACATTGTTAACACCTAGTACCAGTCTTATGCGTGAAAACACTTCCCAGTTTAACAAATGTGCTCACCATTTCTACCATTGTTTATGCTTCCCACCATTATTGTTGCCCCCTCTCCTCTTGCCCAGAAAACCAGCCGAGCGCGCACTGCCTTTCCCCAGTCCTCCCCTACCACCGAGGGAGGGATTAAGACGCGTTTTTCTTTGTTCTAACAAACTTAGGTACACTGCGGATGTACCTAATTTTATTAAAGAAAAAGGTCAGCAGTAACAGCCTAGTTGATCAGGGCCTGATCCACCGGGAGGCCTGGTCACGGACCAGGCCGCGGGGGCGTTGATCCCCGGAATATCCTCCAGGTAGACTCCAGGTGCCTCAGCCCGTCCTCCCTCTCATGAAAGTGATGCTGGTAATATTTTCGTCTTCGAGAAAAGTGTATTAAGGGGAGTCAACTTGCACGACGACCCGCTCATTAAAGTTCTATATATCAAGTCATGACTTGATCAAGTTCTACACAGCAAAAAAACAATGTTTCAATAAAAGCTTGTTCTACAACTTGTGTATCTTCATACATTTAATAACAATACTTTAGGTAGATAACGTTTAAATAAATGCTGCATTATCTTTGACCACTAATTATTGTTTTAATAAACAAGAGCGTTATAACATCCTGCAAACCTCGACGGCTTCGTCTTAAAATTAATAAGTGGGGAATAGATGAGAGATTAGTCAGGCTGTAAGATGTTTAGAGAATGTGCGCTGAGACACGCCATTACACGAGGTGATGTGGTATAGTGAGATAAAGTGCTGTGGTGTTGTGAGATAAGGTGCTGTGTTGTGAGATAAGGTGCTGTGTTGTGACATGTTTCAGTGACAAGACAATACACGTCTATGGTACAGACAAATCATACATAAGGTCGAACATATAACAGTCATCGTGAAGACGAAGCCAATATACCACAAAACCAACTTCCACATTTTAATGTCACCATCTTTTTTTTCCACTTTTTCAGTTATGCTTAAAACCCAGATTTTGGTCAAAAGAATGAGCTCCCAGTGTGGCATGGTCCACTGTGAAGACGACTCACTTCCCGAGGCCAAGTGCTGAGAGAGAGACACACACACCATGATGCAACTCTCCCTAACACAACTTTAAACACAGGGAAGCATGCTGTCACCTGTAACCCTCAGTTTCTCTGCAACAAGCAGCAATACATAAAACGATCCACGCAAATATTAATTAAAGCCCTTCAGACGACGAAAAAAATTAATTTGATAACAAGAGCTTGTGCAAATTAAGAAGTGTTGGTGACCCACAACTTGTGGAGAAAGCACACGAGGAAAATCAATAGAACGGCGCGAGGTGGGCAGAGTACTTGTTCCATCATGGAGGAGGAGGAGGAACGACCCCCTCACTGGGTTATTAAAGACGACCCCACCACTCAAAATACCTAACACCCACCCGCTCACCCAGTCAGAAAGCCACCTCACACTGACTCGCAAACAATGTGTTTTCACCTCTACGCTCGTCAGGATTAACCCATAAACAAGCCTCCATGACACTGTCTTAAAGGATTACCTGACAAATTAATCAAGATGGGCCACGCAGACAGGAAGTCTTGGACATCGACATTAATAAACCATTGAGTATGCAAATATTTTTTTTTAATGCAGGATCTTCTCACACCACACACACATCACCACGATATGAAGCTCACACCATATATGGCAAAAACTGCCACCCCTCCGAGATATATATATATATATATATATATATATATATAAACAGGTATGTAAGTAAATAAGCATTAGTCATGGAGGAGATGTGCGAGTGCAGGTGTTATCTTCAACCTATGGAGAAGTGCTTCAGCGACAATGATTGTGGAAGAGGATTGCCAACCCTCAATCAGTAGCCCCAGACTCAACAGACGAAATATCCTCATTTTAAGCCCCTTCGTTTTCGTACATGATTCCTAGAGCCAATGTTTAGGCGTTCCCTGCAATTAAAAATAATTTATTTTACTTACATGTAACCACAAATGAGTATACATTCAAACAAGTGTCAACACAAATGTGTGAGCACAGTGTAATGGTAGGTATACCTTACCTTTACCTTTGATATACCTTTCTACTCCCGGAGCCCGGCCATGGGCCAGGCTCGTCTGGTGCTTTCCCGGTCAACAAGGCTGTTGGTGGCCCGCTGCCACCAAGTCTTCCTCAGTATGAATGCTGATGCTTCATGAATAAACAAATGTGCACAATAGATTCATGTTTGGTGTCAATATTGATACTGTCGCAGATTTCATTATCAGACAGTTACCTCACCTGTGATTTCAAAACACAAGGTCTCGGAACTTTCACTACACAATACGGACAATACGGGAGCACTGTATTAACATCCGGGGTCCCAGACTATTCAACATCTTACCAGAAGATATCCGAAACATCGCTGGAACCAGTGTAGAAGCCTTCAAAAGGAAACTGGACAAATATCTTCACCAGGTACCAGATCAACCAGGCTGTGATGGATATGTGGGGCAGCGGGCCTCCAGCAGCAACAGCCTGGTTGACCAGGCAAGCACCAGACGAGCCTGGCCCATGGCCGGGCTCAGAGAGTAGATACTCTGAAACTCTTCAAAGGTATATCAAAGGTACACAATTTTTAATGAAACACTGACAAACTTAGCTCTGTAATTGTCCTCAATTTCCTGGGGCTATCACCAGAAGCCTTCGCTAGAACTGTATCTACCTGGCGATTCCCTGCTGGACTCTTCCCAGGATCACTGTTTACATACGAGTCTACCCTGGGCTCAGACTTGGCCTTATGAACGACGGCTAGGGTAAGAACTTTCAGTAGGATCTCTGTCCAGGTCCCTCGTGAAGACAGTTAGGGATCTCTCAGTAATTCCATTACAGTTGAAGGATGTTCAAATCCTGGAAACTTTATATAATTGAGATATGTGTTCAAAGTTTCTTACTAGGTATCCCTGAAGGGCAACCTGTAAGTGGCTGTCTGAACTATCGCTTTCTTCTTCCTCCAACTTTTCAATTTTAGATCACTACTAACTCGAGA
>WNWK01034709.1:0-20286 GCA_009830355.1 Cherax destructor
TACCGAGGTTCCACTGTTGTACTTAATAAGTTGTGTGATTTTCATGCGCAGTGTATTTATGCATTTTTTTTTTATCATACTTGGTAAGTGTGAGTAGTTGATTATCAAGCAATGAAAGAAATTTGACTACTTCCTCCTACCTTTAAATTAATTCACTTATACACTATATTTTTTTTCTAACCATTTCAATGTTAAAGACCATTTTTTTGACCCCCACATCCATTTCTACAGCCATGTTATTAAATTACAGGGATGCATTAAACCCATAGGGGGGTCATAGAATGCCCTGGGGCTTCGAAGGCCTTATGGTTCAATCCAAAGAAATGAAGCATAGGTTCAATCCAAAGAAATGAAGCATAGGTTCAATCCAAAGAAATGAAGCATAGGTTCAATCAAAAGAAATGAAGCATAGGTTCAATCCAAAGAAATGAAGCATAGGTTCAATCCAAAGAAATGAAGCATAGGTTCAATCCAAAGAAATGAAGCATAGGTTCAATCCAAAGAAATGAAGCATAGGTTCAATCCAAAGAAATGAAGCATAGGTTCAATCCAAAGAAATGAAGCATAGGTTCAATCCAAAGGAATGAAGCATAGGTTCAATCCAAAGGAATGAAGCATAGGTTCAATCCAAAGAAATGAAGCATAGGTTCAATCCAAAGAAATGAAGCACAGGTTCAATTCCTTAGATTAAGAGCTATTTACTAGCATCAAGGAACCTTCCTTGAAGGGGACACCCATAAAACCTAAAAGTACTGTACTATTATTATTATTATACGTAATCAAAAGGAAGTGCTAAACCTACTAAAGTACTGTACTGCTTATGCAACCACCTTGAATGTAGACTCATCCCTCTTAGGTCATGGATAAAAAATTGTTCCCTGCTGACTCTGAGTGACTGTTATATAACTGTCCCATTAATGTACTCAACCTGTGTACTTTCACACTGTATGACCCTAGGGGAGTTAGTGCTTAGTTATGATTGTAATAATATGTACTTTCACCTCTTCAGTCACTGGTTTTATATCTTAACCATGCTCCTCTGTCGCATCTGCTCTGAAAAAATAATGGCTATTTGTCACTGGTTAAATAATAAGTAATTAAATAATAGAATAATAAGTAATTAGCCTTTAATAATTAAATGTAACATTTAATAACTAAGGATGTAAAATGAAAGCTTTGATATAACAGTGAGGATTATGTTGTACTTAGTACAAATAGTGAAAAATGCTAAATTACATTTACATAACAAAATTTTAATTGTGTTCACTATACTACACATTTTTTTAACACGGCCATTTCCCACCAAGGCAGAGTGACCCAAAAAGAAAGAAAAACCCAAACAGAAAGAAAAAACTTTCATCATCATTCAATACTTACACCATCACTCATACACAATCACTGTCTTTGCAGAATTACATAAATAAAATAGTTTTAGACATTTTACTAGTATAAAAATCATAATGCATAATTTTAGCTTTATTTACAATAACTAAACACCACACTTTGAAAATGCTTTTCTGATATTATTCCTTTAACAAAAACTATTCTTTCTTCTGAAGGTTTAATCAGTAACAATAAAAATAGCCTAACATTTACACAAATTAAAAGATATATAATTTACAATACGTAGCTTGTTTAAGACATTCATTTTGCCAACATTTTACTCGGTTGCTGCTGCAACCGAGTAAACCATCACTGTTGGAATCTTGTGTTTTTGCTGTGGCTGCTCATACTGAGGATAAATGCACCTTTTCATTGTTTGGCATTGATGTAGGGGGGGAAGGATGTAAATGAAGGTAGGGTTTCCGGCAAGCTGGACAAGTGAAATCACTTCTGACTGACCAGTCCCAAGCTGAGGGGTCACTTAAAATCCCATCAATGGAACGTCAAACAATTTGACAATTTCCAAGCCATTTCTGGATACTTTTCCAACCTCACTTGCTAAGCCATTCTGTTTTCTTGCTCTATTGTTGCATTATTGCTGCTTTGTGACAGTTCGCTTCATCCTTCATCTTGTCTTTGCTCCTAGTATGAACATATTTAGGCACTCAATTTATGGCATGACTTTCTGGTTGATTTTATTTTAAATTATTTTATTAAAGTGCTACTTAGCAAGATTTTTTTTATTTTTTTTTACCCTACCTGCTCCATCAGTAGTAGTCTTGAAATGCCCCAGCTGAATATCAGAAAAGTTCAAATACCACCAACACTTTTCAATGGCTTGCTTCCATGAAAAAACATTCTCCAAAGTACCTAGACTCTTAAGGTAATCAGAGATTGCCAAAGTAAAATCAGTCTCATTTGAACTCTCAACATTCTTGCAGAATTTCAAATTGATAATACCATTTATAATGAAGTATTTTAAGTATGCAAATGGGCATGTAAGTGTAAAACTGAAACTGTGCTGACCATTTATATTTATGCATTGTGGGACATTGTTCTTCATGTGCTGGAAATCTCTGCATTTTGCAATTATAAGACCACAGTAGGAACATTGAAGCTTGCCAAAAAACAGATGATTTGACAACTTTCTCTTGTTAACTCTTCTGTCACATGTAGTATATCATAAAACGTCCTGAAGTTCTGAAGTGCTTTCAATAGGATACAGTTTCATTAGCTGATTTTCACATGAAACTTTACTACCATCCACTCTATTCACGATGGAGTCAATCTGCTGTGTTTCTAAGTTGTTTGCATTAGGGGTGGGTTTGCCAACATGCATAAAGAAATTTACACATTCTTCTTCCAGCCTTTCAGTTGGTTGACCTTCCTTGATCATGTTTGAGAGGGTGATTTCATGCAGGAGGAGTGTTTCTGGGTTCACCTTATTCAGGCATTCATCCACCATCTCTTGGAGACCTACTGGTATTTGCTGGGGTGAATTTCTTGGAGGATAAAGTTGTTCATTGGTTAATTTCATAAATTTTAGGACATCTTTAATACTGTTCATTGTTTGCTGGGGGTTTACTTCTTGTGATATCTTTCCTAATCTCGATCTCTTATCATGACTTGTACTGTGGGCTTGTTGAGGGGCCATCTGATCTTGTAAGCTTTTATCTGGCTCTGTGTTAAGATTCTCAAGCTTGGATAATGAGTGTTGGAAAATTATGTAAGGTACCAGTATTTCATGGGAAGATTCTATGTGTGGTATTTCATAGTGATGGATAGCGTGTGGTGCTGCTTGGCATGATGTGGCCTGTGGCACTTTTTGGTCCATTGTCATTGTTGGTACTCCTGTAGTTTGAGAGTTTTGCTGATAATTCATCATTAATTCCCTGTATGGTTGGTGCTTGTCAGTCATATGTGAGTGCTATTGTTGCTACTGCTAGAAGAAGGGTATCTCCTGTGACTGCAAATAATAATGCTGCTTCTGCTGCAAGAAAAGTATCCCCTGTGACTGCACAGCATATCGAGAATGTGGGTGTGGGAGGTATATATACTGTGCAGTTGAACCCTGTGGAATTTTTTTGGTGCTAGACACTGCATAGTAGTGAGAGTACTTGGTGTGACAGTGGATGCTGTGGTCCAAACTACTGCCTGTGACACATGGATTGGGTACCATAATGATGCGTGCCCAGCTGTTGTGTGAGCTGCTCCAGCTGCTGTTGCATCGGATGGTGTAGCAGCTGCTGTTGATGCTGGCTGGTGGTTTCTGCAGGCAATATTAAAATGTCTAGAATGACTCCTAGTTGCTTTTGACATGTGACTGCCAAGTCTTGTTCGTGTTTCGGGGTTAGTTGGTCTTCAAATTTACTGCTTCTCTTTAAGCTTATGGTTTAAATTTGTTGGTCGTACTTCTCTTGGTGGGAGTTACACTGGTGGTGGCTCTGCTGTTAATAGTGGGTCTCCTGCAGGTGGTTGGTCTGCTTGTATCCAACAGGCAAGTTAAAAATGTTTGGAATCATTGTTGGATACGGATCACCAGAATCCATTATACGTTACGTCTTATGTCTCGGCAGTGCTGGGTAACTCCTCAACCTGCAAAACACAACTGGAATGTCTACATGGTTCACATAAAGAGGGCATCGAGCTTTGTACTGGTATTATAATCACAAAGCCCAGATGAGTCCAACAGCATTCACAAGAAAGTTACATCCATGTGCATTGTCATTCAGAGTGCTGCATGTCAAATGGATGCTGACTTGTATAGGGCGAGTTGAAATCAGTTGATGTACAGTAGACCATCGTTTAAAACCGTGTTAGACAAACTGAAGAACTTATGGGAAAAATAGGGTTACGTTCCTGGGAGCCCCCTAAAAGCCAAACAACTTTTTTTTAGACCAACAGATCTTACAAAAATAAAAGTGAATATGTAATTGTAGTTCATTATCGTGATATATTATGTTTTTTACTGCTTAAGACTACAAATGCAACAGAAATAATAGTATTTCTTACCTTAAATTGTGGGTGCTGGTGTTTGTCGATCATTGTGAAGAGAGTGGAGAGTTATGCTGTGGCCCTACTTGGCTGAGGTGGATGGTAGAGGTTCTGGTACTGAAGTCGATGGTTGTACTGGAGTGTGCATAAATTCTGTAATGGATTTCTGGGCTATTTTACCCTGCAGTAGTACATTATACAGCTGATGATAAGGTATCAGCTGCAATAAACAATGTTTCAGAGCACTGCTTCTAGATTTGTCAAGGTCCTCCTCAATGAAAAAGTCTAACTTTAAGTCAGTCAAGTCAGTCAGTCAGTCAATCAAATCAGCCAGTCAAAGTCAGTCAGTTATTCATCACACAAACTCGTATATATTTACCTCATTCTTTTTAACTGTACAAACTGACGCTTCATTAAGGCCTCAGGCTATCTCTTGTCTGATATATCTATTTTCTTTGTTAACTCTTAAGACTTAAACGCTTATACCTTTTCTTGCCACTTTCAGCAACACTGGTATGCCTACTGGGTGCCATGATTGCTTGGCAGATATAAGATATGGCAATTAAAATATCAAAACACTATTCACAAACACAGCTAGTTCCTAACACAATGGAACACAACACGTATGAACGAATGCTGGGATGGAGGTGGCGGAAGTGTTGGAGGGGGGTAGTGTCTGGGGTGGACGTGCGCTCCAAATTTTTTCCCCTCCCGCAAACTGAATCATATTAAGTTAATTTTATGAAGTGTTATACAAAAATATGCCGCAATTCTTCAATAGTGCTATAACCAAAACGTGCCACACAAAACCGTGTTAAACGACGGTCTACTGTATTACTTCAGTTTCAAATAATAATAATAATATAAAAAATTATTTCTTTGCTAAGGTTACAATGTGTGTTTACATACTATCATAATTTGATTGGTGCAAAGAAAGCCACTATCATGCTGAGACATTTTGGGCAGACTTAACCTAATATGTACTTATAGACTACTTAAGTCTAGACAGGTGAAGAGTGGTAGAATACAAATACAGTGGACCCCCGAGTTACGAGCACCTCGGAAATCGTACAATTATGTAAGTGTATTATTGTAAGTGCTTTTGTAAGTGTATTTTTGGGGGTCTGAAATGGACTAACCTACTTGACATTATTCCTTAAGGGAGAAAATTTGTTTGGTAATGGCACTTGAGCAGCCTTCTGGAATGAATTATGCTCGTAACTCGGGGGTCCACTGTATGTACAAGTCAGTATTTCACACTATTATTAATATGAGGTAGTACAATTTATGATACAATCTTACATTTATAAGTTCGTAATTTAGTTCTTTTACTCTATTATTAATATGAGGTAGTACAATTAGTGATACAAACATACATTTATAAGTTTGTAATAATGGCTTAATAGTTAAGGGATAATAAAATATTTGGGGGAGTTGCTTTGAATTTGGTTGGGGTTTAGCATGGTGTGGGTATGTTTGTTATTGAGAGATGAGATGATTTTTGAGTATACTAGTCCTAAACCAATTTGTGTTCGGGGGACCTCTTGCTGTTTCAGACAAAGAGTTCCAGATCTTTAGGCCCTTTATGTGCATTGCATTTTTGCAAAGTGTGAGACACGTGGGATATAAAAAAAAAGTGTTTTTTGCCTCGTGTTATGCCTGTGTGTTCTGTTGAAGCTGTCTAGGAGAAGTTTGAGTGGAGGGTTGATATTAGATTTTAATGTTCTGTATTTGTAGTAGGCACAATAATAAGTGTGTATATTATGTATATTAAGTAAGTTCATGTTTTTGAAGAGAGGTGCGGTGTGGTGTCTGGCGCTGGAGATTGTGATCATCTGCACTGCTGCTTTTTGTTGCGTTATTAAAGGTTTGAGGTGATTGGCCGTGGTAGATCCCCAAGCACAAATACCAGAGGTGAGGTATGGGTATATTAGAGAGTGATATAAGGTAAGGAGGGCCCTTTGGGGTACATAGTATCGTATCTTGGAAAGGATACCAACTGTTTTGTAAACTTTCTTAGTTATATGCTGGATGTGGTATGAAATTTAAGATTACAGTTAAGGTGGAGACCTAGAAATTTGCCCTCAGTGTGACTTGTAATGGGTGAACCATTTATCGATATGTTTAGCTGGATATTTGATGCTCTGTTTCCAAAAAGCATGAAGTAGGTTTTGTATATATTGAGAGCAAGTTTGTTGGTCGTTATCCAGTTTGATATTTTATGTATAGTTCACTGTGTATGTACATACTGTGTTACTAAGTATAACCGGGTTTGGGTGCAAGAAGACATAAGTGGTGTCATCCGCAAATAGAACTGACTTAAGGAGTCACGATGCATTTGGGAGGTCATTGATGTAAATAAGAAAGAGTAGAGGACCAAGGACACTTCCCTGTAGCACTCCAACAGCTACAGGCTGAGTATTGGAGGTCACGCCATTTGTGTATGCATACTGGTATCTACCACTAAGATAAGATTTTAGGTAGTTAAGCGAGTGTTCTCTGACCCTGTAATGCTCTAGTTTTAGGTGCAAGATATTGTGGTCCACTGTATCAAATGCTTTCCGTAGGTCTATGAAGAACCCCAGAGGATATTAATTTTTGTCAATTAATTTGACCATCTGAATAATTGCATCATTCGTGCTTTTTTTGGGCCTAAACCCAAACTGGCAGGGGTTCTGTATGTTATGGGATAGAAGATAGGAGTAGATTTGTTTATGTATTATTTTTTCAAAGATTTTTGAGAGCAAAGGCAAGTTAGATATTGGTCTGTAGTTATTTAGTTCTGTAGGATCGCCTCCTTTGTGGATTGGGGTGACCCTTGCCATCTTGAGTATGGATGGGAATGTAGAAGATTCAACAGATTTGTTAAATTAGTGTTGTAATAATGGGGGACAGCACATAAGCTGTTTTTTTATACATGATTGTTGGAAAGTTATTTAGGTCTCCTGCCTTGTTTTTTAATTATTTAATTATTAGTGAGACTTCAGAAGGATTTGTAGGTGCTATATACATATAGAGTACGTATTTAGGTAATTACCAATAAGGTAGTCTTGTGGCAGAGTATTTGCATTTGGGATTTTGCTTGCTAGTTTTGATCCTATAGTAGAAAAGAAGATATTTTGTTGGCAGTGTCTATAAGCTGGATGTGTGGTTCGTAATCTCTCTGCTTCTAGACAGTAAATCCAATTAATCTGTTCCATACACCCAAAAAATTAACAAAAAAATACATTTTATAGAGAATAACTATAGTTTTACATACAGAAAAAAATGAGAAATAAATATAAATGAGTAATTTTAATGATAAGTGAACATTACATATCTTTATTCAAGACTCTTGTTGGTGTATGGAAGAAAGCGAGGAGGGGTTAGGGAGTTGAGGTTATTGTTTGGAAGGGGAATCCCCTTCCATAAGGACTTCAGGTATCAAGTCCCTATCTGGGGTTACTTCCCTTCTTTGTCTTTTACTGGCACTAGGACCAGCTTGAGAATCACTGTACCCCTGTCGCACAAAGAATCTGTCCAGAGAGCTCTGTTTCTGGCGTCTCTTCAAGATTTGCCTAAAATGGGACACGGCATTGTCAATGAACATGTTGCAGATGCAGCTTGCAACAGTTTTGTTAGGGTGATAATTCTCCACAAAACTTTGCTTGCAACTCATTCCATTTTGCACACATGTCCTTAATCACTGAAGAAGGCACATTCTCCCCTCTCTCTTCCTCCTCCTCTGAAGCAATTTCCTCAGCTGCAATCTGTTGCTGTTCCACTTGAAGGTCTTGCAGCTCTTCAGTTATTAGCTCTTCCCTGTGGTCCCCCACCAACTCTTCCACATCCTCATCACTCACATCCAACCCATGGACTTCCCCAAAGGCACAATAGATTCCACAATAGGCGTAGGGTCATCAGGGCCAGCCTCAAATCCTTCTTGAGGACACATTCTGGCCACAATTTTCTCCAAGCAGTGTTCATCGTCCTGGAAGTGACTCCCTGCCAAGCCTTATCTATAAGGCTTATGTAATTGAGGATATTGAAGTGATTCCTCCAGAACTCTCTTAGGGTCAATTCAGTGTCCGAGGTCACTTCAAAGCACCTTTGAAACATTGCTTTGGTGTAGAGTTTTTTGAAGTTTGAAATGACCTGCTGGTCCATGGGCTGGATGAGAGGAGTGGTATTAGGGTGCAAGAACTTCACTGTGATGAAACTAAACTCCTTGAATTTTATCGTGTTTCTCACCTTTACCAAAGGGCTGGCACTCTGAACTTTTTTATGGCCCCATGGTGGCTTATTTCACAGTCGCAATCAATAAACAAGCACAAAAAACAATGGATGAATGCACGGAGTATTGCTAACTCAACGAGAGAGAGAGAGGCAGATTGAGTCTGGTACGTGTGAGAAGTGGTGTCCTGAGCGGGTGGACGTGTCTGATACAGACGATTTCCGAGTGGATGTACGAAACCCGGGGGAAAATTTCGCCAAAAAAAGTGCTCGAAATCCAAATTGTATGATTTCCACACTGGACGAAAACTGGGGGTCCACTGTAGTTCGTTTGTAATTAGGCCCTAACTGAATTGTTTTTCATATAGATTTTTTTTTTTTATAGATTTAAGTACAGTGGACTCCCGGATTTCGTATTGCTCCCAACTTGAACAATTATGTAAGTATTTTTGTAAGTACTTTTGTAAGTGTATTTTTGGGGTCTGAAAGGAGTACTAATCTAATTTACATTATTCCTTATGGGAACAAATTCGTTCGGTAACGGCACTCGAACAGCATTCTGGAATGAATTATTGACGAAATCTGGGGGTCCACTGTATACTATTTGTAAGCCAGGGGCTGTTAAGTCTCTTTGTTGAGATTTGCTTCATTTTGATTGGACATTGTGTATTGTAGAGGTTATGGGTTTTGTGTAGGAATATTTTGACACATTCATCAATATCGTGGCTGTCCGCTAACTCGCCCTGCCAGTCAGTGTTACGTAGGGCAGTAATAAAATTATTTACCAATGACTCACCATGTAGTCGAAGAGATCTTAGTCGTGTCCTGAGGCAGTCTACCTAAGTTGGTTATGAGAAAAGTTGGGTAGTGGTCCATAGTGTTGACTGTGTATACGCCTGTTTTTAGTGGGGATATAGTATTGGTCCAGATATGATCAAGTAGTGAGGCACTTGGCTCTGTGACTCTTATTGGTTTGGTTATAGATGGTAGTAGCAAGCAGCTGCTCATAGTGTTTGTGAAATCAGTTACTTGGGGGTCTTCTGCTTGAATGAGGTTTATATTAGTCACCAGCAAGTAGCAGGTGGTGTTTATTCGTCTCTGAGTCAGTTATCATGTTTCTTAAGTTGTCACTAAATGTGTAAGTATTAGTGTGAGGTAGTCTCCATATTCATCCCTGGTACAAGTGGATTTAATACATTTTAGTTCATTTTAGTAGTAGATAGCAGTACCTCCTCCTGATTGATCAGGCCTGCAGTTGTGTATGGCTGTGTAACCAGGTAAGGCAAAGATGTCTGTTAAATCATGTTTGAGCCAGATTTCAGTGAGAACGATAAAGGATATGTTAACATTCAGAGAGTTAAGAAGTGCAAGGAGGTCATCATAGTGTTTACTCAATGATCTAATATTATAATTGAATGGTGTGTTCTTTTTGACACTGAGTACAGCTTTCGCCTGACTGGCAGTGTAGTAATGGCAATTATTGTTAGGAAGTTTATATTATCAATTCAGAAATCAAGGTGTCTATTAATAAATGCGGACCTTAGGGAAGAGCAGCGAGACTCATTCAAGAGCAGAATTTTGGGACATCATTTGTCACATTTCCACTGCCAACTCGAAATAGTCTAATATGCAACCTCTTGCATAAGTACATACATAAGTTAAGAGTTAGATTTCCCATCAAGGAAGGTTCCTTGATGCTGGTGAGGGGCTCTTGATCTAGGGAATTGGATCTGTGCTGCAGTTCCCTGAATTAAACCTGAATACCTTCCACATCCCCCCCCACAGGTGCTGTATACTCCTACGGGTTTACTGCTTCCCCTTGATTATAATAATAATAATAATAATAGAGTTAAATGTAGTTTAAGCAACCTAGTATAAACGATATCTCGTAGCTCGGTTGGTAGCGCACTCAGCTCACAAATTGAGGTCCATAACTTTACCTTTGATGAGTTTCGAGAGAGTACTCCTGCAGCCCGGCCATGAGCCAGGCTTGTGTAGTGCTAGCCTGGTTAACCAGGCTGTTGCTGCTGGTGGCCTGCTGCCGCACATATCCATCTCAGCCTGGTTGATCTGGTGAAGATACTTGTCCAGCTTCCTCTTGAAGACTTCTACACTTGTTCCAGCAGTTTCTGATAACTTCTAGTAAGATGTTGAATAATCTGGGGCCATGAATGTTGATACAGCGTTCCCTTATTGTGCCCACCGCACCCCTGCTTTTCACGGTTTATTTTGCACTTCCATATCTCTCGCTCCTCCAGTATGTTATGGTAGTGTGCAGATTTGGAACCAGGCCCTCGGATACTTTCCAGGTATATATTATTATGTATCTCTCCAGTGAGTATATATTTAAGACTTAAGGCGTTCCCAGTGGTTTAAATGCTTTACTGGCTCTATGCGAGCCGTAAACGATCTCTGTATTTGTTCCGGCTCTTGATATTTCTCCTGGTTCGATCCCTGGTACGGGTGGAAGCATTTAGTAAGTTTATTCAGGTATACACACAGTTACATAGATTATCATACATAGCAGCATATGTGTAGAGAGCCTAGGATAACCAAAAAAGTCAGTGACTTGAGCACGTTTCCTTAAGACACCTGCTGTCCCTGTTCACCTAGCAGTAAATAGGTACCTGGGTGTTAGCCGACTGCTGTGGGTCGCATCATGAGAAGAAAACTTAATTTTTGCCCGAAATGTTCTGCATAAAAAGGGGTTTTCTCTGTAGTATGTAAAGTAAAGTAAAGTACTTTACTACTATAACAAGGGGTTTTCTCTGTAGTATGTCACTGTTAGCTAGGTCTGTATAAGTTGTAACGCGTATTTGTAGAAATAAATTTTATTATTATTATTATTATAGGCTTAACCAATTACACCCCAGGGACAAACACTGGCCTGGAGGTGAGGCAGACTACTGCTTGCCTCTTCAGTCACTAAAAGATCAGTGAATGGTGAGGTGACGTACCTCGCCTCGTGACGCCTGGCTTGTCAGAGTAAGTGTTGGCGACCTTTCTTCACAAGTTACATCACTAAGCTTGTACAGTAAAGGACACTTCCCTTTACAAGTCACATCACTTAACAGCCGACAGGACGGGATTCACGTCATGTCTGACTAACCCAGGTATATTTATTGTGACTCACTTTTAATGGTATGCCCCAAGGATTTAAAGACCTATCACGCTCCACACAAAGTGGTAAGTGCATGCTAATACGGTAAAAGAGCATCTATAGGTATGTTAACGAGTTACTGCCACGTTAGGTCTTGTTGAAGACACCTTCGTAGCAGTGTGCATTTTAAAAACTGGTTAGGACCCCTGGACTTCGATTAGATTGTGATCTGAATAAGTTGTTTTTGATATTGTTATGTTTCTTACCAGGTCCACATTATTTGTGAAAATAAGGTCAAGTGTGTTTTCCAGTCTTGTTGGCTCCATTCTGTGACTTCATCTGAGCTGCCTCCAGGGATAGTCTCTGCTATAACATTATTTGCTACATTCTTCCATTTTGTGTGTTAGATTTAAAACACCAAGCAGCAAGATGTTTGGGGATGGGGCTGGAAGGTTTTTCCAGATAGTAATAAATTTTTAATAGCTGTTCCTTGAACTGTCGGACCGAAACGTCGTCGTAAGCTCCTCTCTAATATGTGTGGATTTGTATATACTGTCTATCTCTATAGATTCCCCAGTAAGTGGACAATTAAGCACATAGTATTATAGATAGTGACGCGAGGGATGACCACATACTTTGCATTTGGTTAAATTATCATGTGCGTGTCTGCCAAACTGCCAGAAGTACTTGTAACCAAGCCTAAGCCTGGCTACTACAACAGACTCACGAAGTCGTGTAAGAAAAAAAAAACAGGTTCAAGTCCCACTCATTCTGTGATTTGATTTAATCATTCAGTATGTTTACATTGCAAGTTGCTCCATAAACATACTCATCTATGCTCATGTTATCATAGTGGGTTATATTATTATTATCATAACTAAGCGCTAAACCCATAAAGGTCATAGTGGGTTACAGATCTACTCAAGCTTCTAATTGCATTCCAATAACATTGTTTCATTATTTACGTTTCTCCTTAATATTGCTGTATAACCCCTGTGGTTTAGCGCTTCTATTTGATAATAATAATAATAATAATAATAATAATAATCTCCTTAATATTATTCCTAATGCTAGACACTAAAATAGTGGAAAAAAGGACACAAATGCAGAATAATTTGGCAATAATAATGGTATTAGCGAAAAGTTGATAAATAAGACACGTGGAATAGTTAGGTAACTTTATTCTGAAGCGTTTCGCAGTATAATTTGTCTCCATTAAACCAATGCTTTCTTATATCCTTTCGAAACCTAATTTTTTTACTTGGCCCCATTGTGGCGAGTCCTGCCTTGGTTAGACATTTTCATCACGCTGTTTATATCTTTATTCCTGTCATCTATTTATACACTTCAATCATATCCCCCTCCTAATTCTACGCCTTTCCAGTGTGCAAATTCAGTGCCCTTAGTCTATCTTGATAGGAAAGATTTCTGATGCACGGGATCAACTTTGTCACTCTTCTCTGTATGTCTTCCTCCGTTTTTCTCTGCACCGGACTGATGAAGCCATTGGATGGCGAAACCTTTCCACAATAGAGATACCCAAGGGTTGCACAAGTTGCACATTTGTCTGCTTGTCTATTTTCTAAACTATTTATATAACACACTGAGGAGTGCCTCGCGCCTAGCTCAGTGTAAGTAAACACGAGTAACCAACAGTTACCTTAACCTAACGATGTTTAACTTGACAGATTTTCGTCAATATCTTACAAAATAATAATTATGGGGAGCGCTAAACCCGTATGGATTATACAGCTCCTGTGGGGGGCATAGAAGGCATTCAGCTCAATTCAGGGAACTGGAGCATAAATCCAATTCCCTAGATCAAGAGCCCCTCACCAGCGTCAATGGACCTCCCTTGAGGGGTTGAAAGATGAGAGACAGAACAGCATCCTGTGAATCGACCCCCTGCAACCACAATTAGGTGAGTATATGTCCGACCTAGCGCTGATAATGAGCACTTTAGCCAGGAGGAACCTGATGAGTAACGTACCTAGCGCAGCTCGGCCATTTATAATAGTAAAGTGAAGATACGGTGTGAGGAGCA
This sequence comes from Cherax destructor, assembly GCA_009830355.1. Taxonomy (NCBI): domain Eukaryota; kingdom Metazoa; phylum Arthropoda; class Malacostraca; order Decapoda; family Parastacidae; genus Cherax; species Cherax destructor. Next base: position 13,734 of record WNWK01034709.1, read on the forward strand.
TCAGCACGCTGCCCTACACACTGGCTGCCATCTTACTACTGCTGTTGACGTTTCCTGAGCCACCTTCAGCTAACGTCATTACAGGCAGCAGGTATAATAGTGAATATTAAAATGGTATAAAATATCGACAGGTTGTTGGGTTAAGACGTAATGTGAGTTAGGTATCTTTATTTCGAAACGTTTATCCTATACATTAGGCTTCTTCAGACGAGTACAGAAAAGTTGGTAGAAGCAGAAGAGATGTAAAGACGATGTATCAGAAAGGCTAAACGTGACTATGAGATTAAGGTTGCTAATGAATCAAAGACTAATCCAAAAGGGTTCTTTCAAGTGTACAGGACGAAGGTGAGGGAAAAGGTAGGACCTCTGAAAATTGGGAATGGACAGCTGACGGATAACGAACTGGAAATGTGTTCTCTATTTAATGACTATTTTTTGTCAGTCTTTACACAAGAAGACGTAAATGAGATTCCAGAAATTAACAATTATTCAGTTCCTGAAGAATTCAAATTAACTAATATTACTGTCACGAGGGACATGGTTATCAAACAGATAGATAAACTGAAGCAAAATAAGTCCCCGGGACCCGACGAGTTGTTTTCCAGGGTACTTAAAGAATGCAAAATGGAACTTAGTCAGCCATTAACGAATGTGTTTAATACGTCCATCCTAACTGGTGTTGTGCCAGAGATGTGGAAGATAGCTAATGTAGTTCCATATTCAAATCAGGGATAAGTCCATTCCATCAAATTACCGTCCAATAAGCCTCACGTCTATAGTAGGCAAATTATTAGAATCAATTATAGCTGATATTATCAGAAGTCACCTTGAAGAACATAATTTGATTAATGAATCTCAGCATGGGTTTACGAGAGGTCGTTCCTGCCTGACAAATTTACTGACGTTTTTCAATAAAACATTTGAGGCAGTAGACAGTGATAAAGAATATGATATAGTTTACTTGGATTTCAGTAAGGCCTTCTGATAGAGTACCTCACAAGAGACTCTTAAGAAAGGTGGCAGCTCATGGTATAGGAGGTAAAGTTCTAGCATGGATAGAGGCATGGCTTACCAATAGAAAGCAGAGAGTTTCCATTAATGGGGTCAAATCTGAATGGGGATTTGTCACTAGTGGCGTTCCACAAGGATCAGTTTTGGGCCCATTGTTGTTCATATTTACATTAATGACCTTGATGAAGGAATTGCAAGTGACATGAGTAAATTTGCTGATGATACAAAGATAGGCCGTATAATTCATTCTGAGGAGGATAACAGTGAACTCCAGGAGGATTTGGATAAATTAATGTCTTGGTCTGAAAAGTGGCAGATGAGGTTCAATGTGGACAAGTGTAAGGTGCTTGTCGTTGGTAATGAAAATATCCCTCGAATTTATAAACTAGGTGAAGTTGAGCTTGATCATACAGAATGTGAAAAGACTTGGGAGTCATGGTAAGCAGAAATCTAAAGCCAAGACAACAGTGCCTAAGTGTGCGCAATAAGGCTAACAGATTACTAGGATTTATTTCAAGAAGTATAAGCAACAGAAGTCCAAAAGTTATTTTACAGCTCTATACATCACTAGTGAGACCTCATTTGGATTATGCAGCTCAGTTTTGGTCTCCTTACTACAGGATGGATATAGATTCATTGGAGAACATACAAAGAAGAATGACTAAAATGATTTACAGTATAAGAAATCTCCCGTATGAAGATAGACTTAAAGCGTTGAATCTCCACTCTCTGGAGAGACGTAGAATGAGGGGAGATATCATCGAGGTGTACAAGTGGATGATGGGCATAAACAAAGGAGATATTAATAAAATACTGAGGATATCGAACCAAGTAAGAACGAGAAATAACGGATTTAAATTGGATAAATTTAGATTTAGAAAGGACATAGGCAAGTACTGGTTTTCGAACAGAGTTGTAGATGCGTGGAACAATCTTCCGAGTACTGTGATAGAGGCTAGGACCTTGGGTGGCTTTAAAAAGAGATTGGACAAATATATGAGTGGGAGGGGCTGGGTTTGATTTGTGTCGTGAGTACGGGAATAAATTTTTAGGTAGTGGTGGTTTTGATAAGGACCTGCCTTGTATGGGCCAGTAGGCCTTCTGCAGTGTTCCTCCATTCTTATGTTCTTATGTTCTTAAGACGTAGTTTTGAGGTGGTCAGTCCCTCAGCCTGGAGAACAGTATTTGTTCCATAGTCTCAAACAATGTGAAGTTGAAGTGACAGTATGGAGTCTTGTATACCGTCAAGAGGTGAGATGTAGGCCACTAGCAGAAGAAAGAATGAATACAATCTTTCTTCTAGTATACAGTAGGTACTTGAGGGTGTACTAGTATACCCTCAAGCACCTTCCTGGTATACCAGGAAAGTGCTTGAGGGCCTTGTCCCAAATCTGCACACTGTCATAACATACTGGAACAAGAGATATGGGAGGAAGTGCAAGATAAACCCAGTGAAAAGCAGGAGTGCAATGAGCACAAGGGAACTATCAACATTCGTGGTTGTTGATTATTCAATATCTTACCAGAAGATATCAGAAACACTGCTGGGACAACTGTAGAAGTCTTCAAGGGAAGACTGGACAAGTATCTTCACCAGGTGCTAGATCAACCAGGCTGTGATGGATATGTAGGGCAGCAGTCTGGTAGACCAGGCAAACACCAGACGAGCCCGGCCCATGGCCGGGCTCCGGGTGTAGAGAAACTCGGAGCTCATCAAAGGTTACCTCAGATCTCACAAAGTAGGCCTAGTGGTCGTTATTCTCAGGGGCTTTGGTCTTGCCTCGTGTCTCACAGTTAAGCCTAATGCTGTATTCTCAAAGGATGTGGTCTGATCTCAGGTCTCGCAGGGTAGTGAAGAAGAAGAAACATTTGGGAATCTACTGAGGAAGCGTTTCACCAGCCAGTAGCTTCTTCAGTTCAAAACAGAGAAGAACGTTGGAAGATGAACAGGAGTTGAGGTAATCAGACCCTCAGCCTGAAGTCGATGTGTACCTGGAAGCCGTCCCGGAGGTTCAACGCCCCCGCGGCCCGGTCCTCGACCAGTTATCCCGGTATCCAGTTATCCCAGGTATACTCTAGGATCAGGGCCTGAGCAACCAGGCTGTTAATGCTGGCCTTACGCACTCCAACGTACCAACCACAGCCCTGACTTTAGGTATCTGTCCAGTTCCCTCTTGAAGACAGACAGGAGTCTGTTGGTGATTCCCTCTATGTTACGTACAGTACAAGCAGTGTAAAGATATGCAGAGAAGGAAGAGGGGAAAAAGTAGGTTAGAAATTGGAGCGAGGGAAAGGAGTGAAGGGAAGGTAGGGAGGGATAATACTCGACTCACCCACCAGTAAGACCTTGGTGGTGGTGTGTGGTGGCCGTGTTGTCAGTGCTCCGTTAATTAATGTTTCACCAACTCTCCCACTAGTTTGTACTTTACGCTTGGATATCATCTAGACACGAAGCGTAAGTTACAGTTTTCTTGGGGTTCCCCTCTAAAAAGTACGGGTTTTCTTGGTGAATTCTCAGGGTCAAAATGTTTTGCTAACAATGGTCGAAACGTCTAAATCGTCATGATGTGTAATTTTTATCATTTTTTATTAGCACGAACTCATTTATAAAATTTTCTTTTATTCGTTTAAAGATTTTTTTTTTTCAATTATGTTAATGTAAAAATTAATAATTTTGTGTCAAAAGAACCTTAGAAAACTTACCTAACCTTATTATAACAAGCGCAATTTAATTTAGCCTAATCCAATTAAATATATTTTAGATAAGTTTACAATAATTTAATAATAAACAAACACAATTAAATATATTTTTTCGTTGGGTTCAGAAATTATTGCTTGCCTTATTTGGCAAGAAGAGCTTTGCTATTTAAGCCAAAATAGCAAGTTTTACCTATTCGGCACGACACGTGCCGAATAGGTAAAACTGGTCAATTAGCAAGAAATTTAAAATTAAGTCCTTTCTAAAATTTTCTCTTATGCGTTTAAAAATATATATTTTTTCATTTTATGTTAATGTAAAAATTAATAATTTTGTACCAAAAGAATAAATAGGAACGCTCTTCTTACCGAATAAGGCAAGCAAAAATTTGTGTATGCCATAATTGCGCAAAAATTTCATTGTTTATTATTAAATTATTGTAAACTTATCTCAAATATATTTAGTTGGATTAGGCTAAATTAAATTGCGCTTGTTATAATAAGGTTAGGTAAGTTTTCTAAAAAAATAAATTGTACAAAACTATTAATATTTACATTAACATAAATGAAAAAAATGTATCTTTAAACGCACAAGAGCAAATTTTAGAAAGGACTTAATTTTAAATGAGTTCTTGCTAATTGACCAGTTTTACCTATTCAGCACGACTATATATATATATATATATATATATATATATATATATATATATATATATATATATATATATATATATATATATTAAATTTATTTCAAGATACAATACATTAACAAGAATACAATAGTGAGTAAAACAACATAGATGACAACTCAGAGCTACATATCAAATACTTCGTCCAGCTCCCCGGTAGTGGGCCGCGTGCCCAGAATACTGCAGGCATTTCCCCTCTGGATCGCAACACTGAGTCTCTGAAAGAGGAAGCTGGTCGCCCTGTGGTCCTTGGTTTCTATGATGAGTTTTCCACCCAGCTCCTTGAGAAACTTTAGAGCACACTTGCCCCATGCTCCATGGGTCTCCGACCCTATTGGGATGAAATTATAGCAAGAGGAAGGTCTTCATATCTGCGGGTCTTCTGGGTCTCCCTGTGGCTGGCAGCTCCACCCCCTTCGGCTAAGGAGTGTGGCAGGTAGGTGTCTGCCAGTGTGGCAGCACAGGTGTAGTCCCAAGCAATCTGCTTACCATCCTTCCAGGGTAGCATGGTGGCTCCATCAGTACGCTTTGACTTCCATCAGACCTCTGCACTTGTGTGTGTGTGTGTATATATATATATATATAATATATATATATATATATATATATATATATATATATATTATATATATATATATATATTATTTTAATGTATATGTATAGTACAAGTACAAGGTATACAAGCCTAGCTGACATCAGTGACAGTGACACTACTGTATAGAAAACCGCTTGTTATGCAGAGCATTTCGGGCAAATTACGTCACTATTGTCCCAGGATGCGACCCACACCAGTCAACTAACACCCAGGTACCTATATTACTGAATGAATATTAAAATGGCACACAATACCTACAGGGTGGTAAGTAAGATACATGTGCAACAGTTAGGTATCTTTGTTAGGTAAGACATATGCAACAGTTAGGTATATTTATTTGGAAACGTTTCGCCTACACAGTAGGCTTCTTCAGTCGAGTACATAAAAGTTGATAGAAGTAGAAGAGATGTGAAGACGATGTAATCAATCACCCTTGAAGATGTAGTTTTGAGGTGGTCAGTCTACCTGGAGGGCATTCCGGGAATCAACGCCCCCGCAGCCCGGTCCATGACCAGGCCTCCTGGTGGATCAGGGCCTGATCAACGAGGTTGTTACTGCTTGCCGCACGTAGTCCAACGTATGAACTACAGCCCGGCTGATCCGGCACTGACTTTAGGTATCTATCCAGCTCCCTCTTGAAGACAACCAGGGGTCTATTGGTAATTCCCCTTATGGCTGGTGGGAGGCTGTTGAACAGTTTTGGGCCCCGGACACTTATTGTGTTTTCTCTTAGAGTACCAATGGCGCCCCTACTTTTCACTGGAGATATGTTGCATCGCCTGCCAAGTCTTTCGCTTCCGTAGGGAGTGATTTCTGTGTGTAGATTAGATTAGGGACCAGTCCCTCCAGGATCTTCCAGGTGAAGTCCGTCAGCCTGGAGAAGAATATTTGTTTCATTGTCATTGGGACAATAACATCGTCTGCACATCTCTTCTCCTTCTACCAACTTTTCGGTACTTTGTTTAGTGGGGTTATGTCTCTTGCTTTTAGCAGCTGTGGGACGACCCCTGTGTCCATGCTTTCTCTCCATAGGATGTTCGAAGCACATGATAGGGGCTTCTTGCAGCTCTTGATGAACACGGAGTTCCATGAGTCTGGGCTGGGGCAGAGTGCATGGGCATGTCATTTATCACCTTTTCGAAGTAATATGGCGTCAGGATAATATCAGATAGGTTTGATTCTACCAAATTCTGTGTCCCTCTCATAAAAAATTCATTTCGGTCTTCGACTCTCAGTCTGGTTAGCGGCTCGCTAAAAACTGAGTCATATTGGGACGAGTCCGTTCCCACGAGCCCCGTAAGGGCGGGGAATGTGGCTAGGCCTGGGGACAGTTGATCCCAGAAGATGAGGGGGACTTTACCTTTTCCCCCCTGGGAGAAAAAGGTCTTCGTCACTTCCAAGACGGGGGGCCAAGGCCGGGTAACCATCTGGAAACGACCCGGGCCGGGAGAGTACCGGCGAATCAAGGAGGAGGAGGAGTTTCCTCCTCCACTGACTTGGGTTGGTGGTGGTGAAGATGATGTGGTGGTGACGGTGGTGTGTTCTTTTGGGGGGGGACTGT
>WNWK01034710.1:0-20285 GCA_009830355.1 Cherax destructor
GGACAAATATCAAGAGAACAAACAAAACGCTACTCATCAAACCTAACGAGTCTGATAAGAAGGTCAAAAACTGTACTATGAGAACAGATTACATAACTTAAAAGGTGATATAAAAAGACCTGGAAAACCCTATCTGAAATTCTAGGAACAAAAAGATATCCACAAACAGAACAATCAAACTAACAAAACCAGATGAACCCCTACTCCCACCTATTGAAACAGCAAACAAACTCAATGATTTCTTCTCCACCATAGGTAAAAAGCTGGCAAGCAAAATCCCAAGTTCTAATACTCCACCTAACGACTATCTCACTGGCACCTATCCGAACACACTATTCCTAGCTCCAACCAACCCAATAGAAGTTTCACTTATAATCAACACATTAAAAAACAAAGCAGGTGACCTAAATAACTTACCACCTTATATATACAAAAAAGCCTCTCAAGTTCTCTCACCAATTATTGCAACACTTTTTAACAAATCCATTGAATCCTCTACCTTCCCATCAATACTCAAAATAGCGAGGGTCACCCCAATACATAAAGGAGGAGATCAAGCAGACCTGAATAACTACAGGCCGATATCTAACTTACCCCTCCTCTCCAAAATCTTTGAAAAATTAATTCATAGACAAATATATTCCTACCTCACCTCCAACAACGTACTCAACCACTGTCAATTTGGATTCAGGCCTAATAAAAATACAAATGATGCCATTATACACGTTAGAAATAATTTACACCGCCCTTGAGAAAAAAGAAATCCCAGTGGGAATCTTCATTGATTTACGTAAAGCTTTTGATACAGTTGACCATGATCTGTTACACTTAAAATTATCGCACTATGGTATAAGGGACACTCCCTAAACTACCTAAAATCATACCTTAGCAACAGAAACCAATATGTGTACACAAATGGAGCTAGCTCCACCGCGCAAACTATTACCGTAGGTGTCCCACAGGGAAGTGTTCTTGGCCCACTACTCTTTCTCATTTACATTAACGACCTACCAAATGCATCTCAACTACTCAAACCCATACTTTTTGCAGATGACACTACATACGTTATCTCTCACCCAAGCCCAGACACACTAGCCAACACTGCAAATACTAAATTGCAGAAAATATCTACCTGGATGATGACCAACAAACTTACTCTCAATATTGATAAAACCTATTTTATCCAGTTTGGGAACAGAGCTACAAACGCACCACTTAACATAATGATAAACGGGTCCCCTATCACAAAACTCACAGAGGGAAAATTCTTAGGAATCCAAGGGTTATATCCTCTGTGTGCGTTACTTTTGTGGTTTTCCATAGGACCGACTCAGATTGTGCGAATTGACATCCTGGAGAGATTTCCAAGTTGTCTATCTGGTGGATAGAGCATCATATACTTTTAGGCTATGATTCTTTTTAGTGTTGCTTGGCTATGTGTTAAAAATTTCCTAGGTGTTCAGTTGTATACTTGTAATATGTACTGATGTTATTTAGTTAGGTGTTTTGTGTACCTAGTAAGAGGGGGGGGGAGAATTTAGAGGAGAAGTGATCTAATGACTGAGAACCTACGGTTTTCTGACGATATCACAAGGTCACCTAGTTCTGTGTTAGGGAGCACGCCAAAGCATGTGGAGAGTTATGGACAAGGCCGGTGGTAGAAGAATTGTGTTTTTGTAGCCTCGAATGTTTTGTTATGATCGGAGACATAAATTTAGGTGCTTCTTGATCCTCATGTAACAAACATGCGAGTTGGACTGGAGTCCAGTGTCGACAAAGATAATTTGTATTGTACAGATATGTGTTTCGACCTAACTTGTATGAAATACTAAATCAAAAGAACAACATCTATGTATGGTCATATTGTATACATGGTAAGGTTGGTAATGATTTGTAAATGTATTATTTGGGGGGAGGGGGGGGTGTTGTCGGTGTGTTGTAATATTAATAAGCATTGTTGCACATAATTTCCACTCATATTAGGTATTCTCTTCTTGTATTGTATATACCTGTATATACCGTTTTCAATAAGATGTAAAAGTATTCTACACAAACGGTATCAACATATTTAAAGTACACATGGTTAGATGTCTATGTTTTGTGTTCGGAGGTATGATATATTATGTTGAGAAACACTGTGTTGGGCTCTGAACACAAATCAGTTAAGTCTGGGTGTCCCTGGTGATATGTGAGGTGTTGAGCTGCAGGAGGAGTTCCTGCTACTAGAGCACATGATCATGTTGTCCTGTAGCTCCGGGAGGGAAGGGGTTCTTGGTTTGTAATTTGTAGTTAGTGACATAATACTATGCTTTGTTATACTTATCATTGTCTTGAATATTTGTTTCCGCAATTGCGGGTTATGATGTAACGGGTTTACATCGAATATGAAATGTCAAATTTCTTTCCTGCTGACGTGTAGTGTTATGACAGAGTATAATTATTATATTATCACATACATATTTTGTTCCTGATGTATCTCTTCTTGTATGTACTGTTTTTAAATAAAAAAAAAAAAAAACTTAGACTATACAACATTGTTCAATAAAAATGAAACAGATTACGAATAAACGGCTAGGTAGCCCATGGCTAACTAACAGCTTACTAAAATCCATTAACAAGAAACATCAACATGAAAAGCAATATAGACGGGGATTCATACATAAATATTATTAAATCTTGCCAGTAAAATCCCAGATACCAACGCCCAAGCAAGTGATTACCTAGATGGGAATTTCTTATCCTCCTTCTATCTTACACCTACTGAACCCACTGAAGTCACCACGATAATCAAGTCACTTAAAAATAAATCAGGGAATCTGTCTCAAACCCCACCATTATTATACAAGCAAGCTGCCCATGTCCTTTTAACAAATCACTAGAAACTAGCACTTTCCCAACACTACTCAATACAGCGAGGGTTACACCAATACACAAAGGTGGTGACCCCACCGACGTAAACAACAATAGGTCAATATCAAGCTTACCGTTGCTATCCAAAAATCTTCGAGAAACTTGTGCACAAGAGATTATACTCGTTTATAACGACACAAAGCATACTCAACCCCTGCCATTTTGGCTTCAGAAAAAATAAAAGCTCTAACGATGCAATCGTAAAAAATGATAAACCTGTTTTACACAGCACTGGAAAATTCAGTTTAGAAAATGCTTAAGAATTATCGAATTATCGAATTATGTAATAAAATATCGTGTTTATTGACCTAAGGAAAGCTTTCGATACAGTAAACCACGGCATCCTACTCCACAAACTTGACCACTATGGTATAAGAGGTCATGCACTTGCATATTTCAAATCCTACCTCACTAATAGGTATCAGTATGTCACTATTAAAGACACATCCTCCACGACACTACCACTAGACACCGGAGTACCACAGGGAAGTGTCCTTGGTCCCCTGCTCTTCCTCTTATACATCAATGATCTTCCCAATGTATCACAACACCTGAAACCAATACTCTTTGCTGACGACACAACTTATGTCATCTCCCACACAAACCTTGCCACGCTTAATACCATTGTTAACGACGAATTAATAAAAATATCAACATGGATGACAGCCAATAAACTTACACTCAACACTGATAAGACCTTCTATATTATGTTTGGCAACAGAGCAGGTGATGCACAATTAAACATTAAGATCGACAACACTCCTATTGCTAGACATAATGAGGACAAATTCCTGGGCCTTCACCTCGACAGTAACCTGAAATTCAGCACTCATATCCAACACATAACAAAGAAAGTGTCCAAAACTGTGGGGATCCTCTCTAAGATACGTTACTATGTACCACAATCAGCCCTACTCACGCTATACTATTCACTCATCTATCCCTACCTCACATATGTCATTTGTGCATGGGGATCAACAGCAGCAAGACACCTAAAGCCAATAATAACCCAACAAAAAGCCGCAGTAAGAATTATCACGCAATCCAACGCTAGGCAGCACCCCCCTCCCCCAACTCTTCAAAGACCTAAACCTACTCACTGTTCAGAACATCCACACTTACTACTCTGCAATCTACATTTATAGAACCATAAATGCCAACTTTAACCCTGAACTAAAACACTTTCTTGACAGTTGTGACAGGACCCATAGACATAATACCAGACACAAACATCTCTTTGACATTCCCCGTGTCCGACTAAATCTATACAAAATTCAACGTACATAAAAGGGCCTAAAATCTGGAACTCCCTGCCTGAAAACTCTAGAACTGCAGACACAACCTCCATTTTCAAAAGCACAGTTAAAAAACATCTTATCTCACTTACTGGTAGCTAACCACATGAAAATTACTTTATCTTGCACATATCCACAACAAAATTACACTTATTGATATCTGTGATTTCCCCTAAATTTGCACATGACTGTAACCAAGATTCTAATACAAGTATTGCTTCATAATTCTTAAGCTAGTCATAAGTTTGCCTAAGACACTCCAATATAGAAACTGTATCATGCCAACACGTCACCATTTCCATTAATATATAAACTAATTGTTAAAGTCTTAAATTTTTGTACTACCTCAGTTTTGTAAACCAAGTTAATAACTACAATTACCTAACCTATAGAGTAAGATCTAGTATAAGACTGCCTGAAATGCCTAGGCATACCTAGGCATATTATTGGCCTTCTTGTAATAAATAATTCATAAAATGTATTAATAACATAATATGTAAACCCCACTTTGTAATATTATCAGAAATAAAGTTGATTTGATTTGATTTGTACTTTAAAAACCACACCAGCTTGATCTTTGTGTTTAAAAACCACGCCAGCATGATCCTTGTGTTTAAAAAAACACACTAGCATGATTCTTGTATTTAAAAACCCCGCCAGCATGTTCCTTGTGTTTAAAAAAACACGCGAGCATGAGCCTTGTGTTTAAAAACCACGCCAACATTATCCGTATGTTTAAAAACCACGCCAGCATGATCCTTATGTTTAAAAACCATACCAATGATAAAATTTTTAAAATGATCAAATGAGTCATTCTTCAGTTATGTCAAGGATTGCAGTTATTCCAAGATTTTTTGTTTTTGTACAATTTTAATTCTTCAATTAATTTTCGTACCATACCATGCATCAGCCATTACGTACTTAGGCAGTTTAAAGGAGGTTAAACTGACATTTCTATTAATTGATTTAATTGGAATGAAAATTTTACACTATTTTGTAGATTGTGGATTCTTTTCCCACTTGTTTGAATTTAACTCTCCACCGTCAGTGTATTTTTTTGTCACATTTTGTGAACATTTGAAGCCACGTAAAGGATAATGTAGGAAGTTATCTGAGTCATTCCAGGATGCTGCGAAAAGGTTCAGTAGCTCTGGTCACAGGATTCAGTAGCTCTGGTCACAGGATTCAGTAGCTCTGGTCACAGGATTCAGCAGCTCTGGTCACAGGATTCAGTAACTCTGGTCACAGGATTCAGTAGCTCTGGTCACAGGGTTCAGTAACTCTGGTCACAGGATTCAGTAACTCTGGTCGCAGGGTTCAGTAACTCTGGTCAAAGGGTTCAGTAGCTCTGGTCACAGGTTCAGTAGCTCTGGTCACAGGGTTCAGTAACTCTGGTCAAGGGTTCAGTAGCTCTGGTCACATGGTTCAGTAGCTCTGGTCACAGGATTCAGTAGCTCTGGTCAGTTCAGGTTCAGTACTTGGTCAGTTCAGTAGCTCTGGTCACAGGATTCAGTAACTCTGGTCACAGGGTTCAGTAACTCTGGTCACAGGATTCAGTAGCTCTGGTCACAGGATTCAGTAGCTCTGGTCACAGGATTCAGTAGCTCTGGTCACAGGATTCAGTAACTCTGGTCACATGGTTCAGTAGCTCTGGTCACAGGGTTCAGTAACTCTGGTCACATGGTTCAGTAGCTCTTGTCACATGGTTCAGTAGCTCTGGTCACATGGTTCAGTAGCTCTGGTCACATGGTTCAGTAACTCTGGTCACATGGTTCAGTAACTCTGGTAACAGGGTTCAGTAACTCTGATCACATGGTTCAGTAGCTCTGGTCACATGGTTCAGTAACTCTGGTCAATGGTTCAGTAGCTCTGGTCACAGGGTTCAGTAACTCTGGTCACAGGTTCAGTAGCTATGGACACATGGTTCAGTAGCTCTGGTCACAGGGTTCAGTAACTCTGGTTACAGGGTTCAGTAACTCTGGTCACATGGTTCAGTAACTCTGGTCACTTGGTTCAGTAACTCTGGTCACAGGGTTCATTAACTCTGTCAATGGTTCAGTAACTCTGGTCACATGGTTCAGTAACTCTGGTCACAGGGTTCAGTAACTCTGGGTTTACATGGTTCAGTAACTCTGATCACATGGTTCAGTACTCTGGTCACAGGTTCAGTAACTCTGGTCAAGGGTTCAGTAGCTCTGGTCACAGGGTTCAGAACTCTGGTCACATGGTTCAGTAACTCTGGTCACAGGTTCAGTAGCTCTGGTACAGGGTTCAGTAACTCTGTCAAGGTTCAGTAGCTCTGGTCACATGGTTCAGTAACTCTGGTCAATGGTTCAGTACTCTGGTCACAGGGTTCAGTAACTTGGTCACATGGTTCAGAACTCTGGTCACATGGTTCATAACTCTGGTCACATGGTTCAGTAACTCTGGTACAGGGTTCAGTAACTCTGTCACATGGTTCAGTAGCTCTGGTCACATGGTTCAGTAACTCTGGTCGTATGGTTCAGTAGCTCTGGTCACAGGGTTCAGTAACTCTGGTCACAGGGTTCAGTAGCTTTGGACACATGGTTCAGTAGCTCTGGTCACAGGGTTAAGTAACTCTGGTCACAGGGTTCAGTAACTCTGGTCACTTGGTTCAGTAACTCTGGTCACAGGGTTCATTAACTCTGGTCAAATGGTTCAGTAACTCTTGTCACATGGTTCAGTAACTCTTGTCACATGGTTCAGTAACTCTAGTCACAGAGTTCAGTAACTCTGGTCACATGGTTCAGTAACTCTGGTCACATGGTTCAGTAGGTCTGGTCACATGGTTCAATAGCTCTGATCATATGGTTAAGTAGCTCTGGTCACATGGTTCAGTAGCTCTGGTCACATGGTTCAGTAGGTGAGGTCACATTGTTCAGTAACTCTGGTCACAGGGTTCAGTAACTCTGGTCACAGGGTTCAGTAGCTCTGGTCACATGGTTCAGTAACTCTGGTCACAGGGTTCAGTAGCTCTGGTCACAGGGTTCAGTAACTCTGGTCACAGGGTTCAATAGCTCTGGTCACATGGTTCAGTAGCTCTGGTCACAGGGTTCAGTAACTCTGGTCACATGGTTCAGTAGCTCTGGTCACAGGGTTCAGTAACTCTGGTCACAGGGTTCAGTAGCTCTGGTCACAGGGTTCAGTATCTCTGGTCACATGGTTCAGTAACTCTGGTCACAGGGTTCAGTAGCTCTGGTCTCAGGGTTCAGTAGCTCTTGTCAAATGGTTCAGTAACTCTGGTCACATGGTTCAGTAGCTCTGGTCAAGGGTTCAGTAGCTCTGGTCAGAGGGTTCAGTAACTCTGGTCACAGGGTTCAGTAGCAATGGTCACAGGGTTCAGTAGCTCTGGTCACAGGGTTCAGTTTCTCTGGTCTCAGGGTTAAGTAACTCTGGTCACATGGTTCAGTAGCTCTGGTCACATGGTTAAGTAGCTCTGGTCACATAGTTCAGTAGGTTTGGTCACATGGTTCAGTAGCTCTGGTCACAGGGTTCAGTAACTCTGGTCACAGGATTCAGTATCTCTGGTCACAGGGTTCAATAACTCTGGTCACATGGTTCAGTAGCTCTTGTCACATGGTTCAGTAGCTCTGGTCACATGGTTCAGTAACTCTGGTCACATGGTTCAGTAACTCTGGTCACATGGTTCAGTAACTCTGGTAACAGGGTTCAGTAACTCTGATCACATGGTTCAGTAGCTCTGGTCACATGTTTCAGTAACTCTGGTAACAGGGTTCAGTAACTCTGATCACATGGTTCAGTAGCTCTGGTCACATGGTTCAGTAACCTGGTATGGTTAAGTAGCTCTGGTCACATGGTTCAGTAGCTCTGGACACATGGTTCAGTAACTCTGGTCACTTGGTTCAGTAACTCTGGTAACAGGGTTCAGTAACTCTGATCACATGGTTCAGTAACTCTGGTCACATGGTTCAGTAACTCTGGTCATATGGTTCAGTAGCTCTGGTCACAGGGTTCAGTAACTCTGGTCACAGGGTTCAGTAGCTATGGTCACATGGTTCTGTAGCTCTGGTCACAGGGTTCAGTAACTCTGGTCAGAGGGTTCAGTAACTCTGGTCACAGGGTTCAGTAACTATGGTCACTTGGTTCATTAACTCTGGTCACATGGTTCAGTAACTCTTGTCATATGGTTCAGTAACTCTGGTCACATGGTTCAGTAACTCTAGTCACAGGGTTCAGTAACTCTGTTCACATGGTTCAGTAACTCTGATCACATGGTTCAGTAACTCTGGTCACAGAGTTCAGTAACTCTGGTCACAGGGTTCAGTAGCTCTGGTCACAGGGTTCAGAAACTCTGGTCACATGGTTCAGTAACTCTGATCACATGGTTCAGTAGCTCTGGTCACATGGTTCAGTAACTCTGGTCATATGGTTCAGTAGCTCTGGTCACAGGGTTCAGTAGCTCTGGTCACATGGTTCAGAAACTCTGGTCACATGGTTCATTAACTCTGGTCACATGGTTCAGTAACTCTGGTTACATGGTTCAGTAACTCTGATCACATGGTTCAGTAGCTCTGGTCACATGGTTCAGTAACTCTGGTCACAGGGTTCAGTAACTCTGGTCACAGGGTTCAGTAGCTCTGGTCAGAGGGTTCAGTAACTCTGGTCACATGGTTCAGTAACTCTGGTCACAGGGTTCAGTAGCTCTGGTCACAGGGTTCAGTAACTCTGGTCACAGGGTTCAGTAACTCTGGTCCCATGGTTCATTAGCTCTGGTCACAGGGTTCAGTAACTCTGGTCACAGGGTTCAGTAACTCTGGTCCCATGGTTCATTAGCTCTGGTCACAGGGTTCAGTAGCTCTGGTCACAGTGAATGTTAGTAGTATTTGTTTCCAGAACATATGTACACATATGTTGAAAATTTGAAAGCGATTGGATGGGGAGTTTTGAGTTATATGAAAAATAAATTTGAAAAGTAGAAGAACAAAAATTAGTCAATCTTTTAATGGCATCCCTTCAGGGATACATACCTAATAATCTCAAAGTAAAGGAATACCAACAAACACTTCAAAGACTTATTTATAGTTTAATGACAATTATTTCCCACATGTGATCAGTTTCCATTAGATGAACATATTAAAGATATGTTATTATTTTCCACACATGATCAGTGTACAACAGAAACTCAAGTTAATATTTAAAACACTTGATCAATATCCACAAGACGAAGATACTCATATTAAAGTTAGATAAAGTTTCTCACATTTCATAAAAAATCAGGAGATATTCATGTTAATATTTCCCAGCCTTATTCAGTATCTAGCAGATGCGCTTCTTAAGTCATGTTAATATGTCCTGCCTTATTCAGTATCTAGCAGATGCGCTTCTTAAGTCATGTTAATATGTCCTGCCTTATTCAGTATCTAGCAGATGCGCTTCTTAAGTCATGTTAATATGTCCTGCCTTATTCAGTATCTAGCAGATGCGCTTCTTAAGTCATGTTAATATGTCCTTCCTTATTCAGTATCTAGCAGATGCGCTTCTTAAGTCATGTTAATATGTCCTGCCTTATTCAGTATCTAGCAGATGCGCTTCTTAAGTCATGTTAATATGTCCTGCCTTATTCAGTATCTAGCAGATGCGCTTCTTAAGTCATGTTAATATGTCCTGCCATATTCAGTATCTTGCAGATGCGCTTTTTAAGTCATGTTAATTGTTTCTAAACTTGATCACTTTACACTAAAATACACACATTAAAGTCATGTTATTTTTCCCAAACTTAATCATAATAAAACAAATACACTCATTAAAGACTATGTTAATATTTTTTACACTTGATCATTTTCCAGAAAGTATACGTTAAATATTTCACTATGATAAATGTGATAATTAATATAATTCCTAAATGTGTAAGTAAACAATTAAGTAATGTGAATAGTTGAGATTAAAAAAATTACATACTCTGAAAACCCAATTAAGAGGTTGTTGGATTTATATTATATGTTGAACACTAGAAGTATTAAGGGGTCATGAGTTACACAGCCAATAATAAGTTAAGGAATTAGGTCACAAATATAGTAAGTGTGGAAGGTGCCACGGCTGCTGTGTCCAGCGTTGTTGTGTCTAGCGTTGCTGTGTCCAGCGTTGATGTCCAGCGTTGATGTGTCCAGCGTTGATGTGTCTAGCGTTGCTGTGTCCCGCGTTGATGTCCAGCGTTGCTGTGTATAGTGTTGATGATTCCAGCGTTGATGATTCCAGCGTTGATGTGTCCTGCGTTGATGTGTCCAGCGTTACTGTGTATAGCGTTGCTGTGTCTAGCGTTGCTATGTCCAGCGTTGATGTGTCCAGCGTTGTTGTGTCTAGCGTTGCTGTGTCCAGCGTTGTTGTGTCTAGCGTTGATGTGTCCAGCGTTGATGTGTCCAGCGTTGATGATTCCAGCGTTGATGTGTCCTGCGTTGATGTGTCCAGCGTTACTGTGTATAGCGTTGCTGTGTCTAGCGTTGCTATGTCCAGCGTTGATGTGTCCAGCGTTGTTGTGTCTAGCGTTGCTGTGTCCAGCGTTGTTGTGTCTAGCGTTGCTGTGTCCAGCGTTGATGTGTCCAGCGTTGATGTGTCCAGCGTTTCTGTGTATAGTGTTGATGTGTCCAGCGTTGATGATTCCAGCGTTGATGTGTCCTGCGTTGATGTGTCCAGCGTTGCTGTGTCTAGCGTTGCTGTGTCCAGCGTTGTCTGGACTCTCCATGTAGGGACAATCCTGGCCTCTTTGACACCTCTTATCTAATATACAAGACATTTAAACATTTATTTTCACTAATGTTGAAATCGTAATGAAAGGAAAATGCGTTGTATATATATGTATATATTAATATTTAAAAGGCCTTGTTAACCCCTAATAGGACCATAAAAATCAGATAATTGTTTTTATTCATTTTGTAAGGTCAATAAAAATTTTCAACTCCCTTGAAGGCATTGATGGGATCTCTTAAGTTTTAGTTCAACACTCGTTTACTCTTTTCTTTGCAATGAACGTTCAGTTTTCTCGTTATAATTTTTTTTGTTATTTAAAAAACTTAACATACATGATACATAGAAATGGTATACAAATATGAAACGATTCTGTTCATAAGACATACTACTTCGTGCAATGATGAAATACACAATGAACTAACAAGAAACTAGTAATACTGTATAAGAATATTGACGACTGTTTTCAAACTTTACTATGCATCCCACCTCACAAACTATTACAAAACATGGTGGCTGCTATGTTAATTCTCCACCTAATTGCATTTCAGTTGTTTTCAAATATTTTTACTCCATATTATAGCTGATACAGAATAACTTAAGCTCAAATAAATTTATTTTTCAACTGAAATCATGTATTCTTGTAATTTAAAATTTTTACTACAATGTTTTACATCAATGAAAAATGCCGCACCAATAGATGCCAAAAACCGCAACACTAGATACAAGACATCCAATTATTCCCGTGCACCCTATATGACTTACAACCTTATACAGTACATGACACACATAAAAGAGCATAACTTATATATAATGCCAAAATACACTTGAAACAAACCAATACCCTTTGTAACAAGGGTGCATCTTTGTCACATGCAAATATATCTACCAAACACATAAAACTAAAGCAGGCCCTAAACCCTGTACCTTATTCCTTCTCTTATAAGGTAACCCTCCCTCCCACTACATTAACAAACCCGTCAGAACATCATATTAACAAACAACATATATTCATATAGTTAATACGCAACACGGCGTAACTGATAATGCACTCAGTTACAACATGAACATTTATAAAATCCGGTTGTTCTGAACAAGGTCATATCATATATCATACTAAAAATATATCTAACCTAACACACTATACTGATAGTCGTCACCACTCCTCATTCAGTAAACTTTAACTTACAACTGTTTTTACTCGGTACAATTATATGACGTAATATTATCCAACACACAGGTTTTATACAAGTAAACATAACAGTACCCACAATAAAAATAACACGTATAGGAAATACTATACTTTTCACGTATGCGTACACAACGCACAATGTTAATTACAAAGTGAAACCCTTTTTTATGATCGTTTAACGATACAAAACAGGTACATGAGGCTAATGTTTTGTATTCCCTACGTCATCATCCAACAGAGAAGCTCCCCATGCTCATACTCCAGACCCATGCCTCTCCGACCAAGAAAAACCGTCAGGTAAACCCACTCAAACCCCTTACAAAAAGATTAACCCCTATAATCAAAACCCTCCTCCCCACTTGAAAAGCCACCCCCTGCGTCAGTAGTCATCCCAACCCCCCTCATGCACACATACCCTAAAACCCCCTTATCTCCCCACAACCGCTAAAATTACCTTGATAATTAAAATCCCCCTCTCCCACTATGACCCAACAGACACACCTCCCCCCACCTAGAACTACACCCTAATACACATCCAAAACTCCACGCTCACTCGTCATACCTTAACCAGGATGAGCTTACCCTCCTACCACGTCAAGCCCCCTTCTACGTCTACAATACATGTTGTTAAATTAGACACATATGCAACACTTGGGTATCTTTAATGAGGAAACGTTTCGCCACACAGTGGCTTCATCAGTCCAATACTAAGTAGTAATAAGAGGAGGAGTTTGAGGTAATCAGTCCCTCGGCCTGGAGTCGATGTGTTCAGTCCATCAATCTTAAAGTAAATACAATATAAGGCAAATAGAAGTTGCTTATATACTGTAGTCAGGTGAGATGAAGCAGGAGGAGGCGGGGTCATAGTGGTACCATCCACTAGTCGAAGTATGTCCTTGTCCATTTACTTTAAGATTGATGGACTGAACACATCGACTCCAGGCCGAGGGACTGATTACCTCAAACTCCTCCTCTTATTACTACTTTGTATTGGACTGATGAAGCCACTGTGTGGCGAAACGTTTCCTCATTAAAGATACCCAAGTGATGTAGATGAATGGTTCATCTACATCCTGTCTGACACAGCAACTTCTTGGGATCTTGATACAAACGGATTCTTCAACATTTGTCCAAACCTTTGGACAAGGACATACTTCGACTAGTGGATGATACCACTATGACCCCGCCTCCTCCTGCTTCATCTCACCTGACTACAGTATATAAGCAACTTCTATTTGCCTTATATTGTATTTACTTTAAGATTGATGGACTGAACACATCGACTCCAGGCCGAGGGACTGATTACCTCAAACTCCTCCTCTTATTACTACTTTGTATTGGACTGATGAAGCCACTGTGTGGCGAAACGTTTCCTCAATAAAGATACCCAAGTGTTGCATATGTGTCTAATTTAACAACTTGTCGGTTCTCTGAACCATTCATCTACGTCTACAATACATCCCGCAAAACCATGTTCCTATACTCATCAGAAAATGCAGACTCCTATTTACTCCCATACACCACCCGATTCAGGGGTGCCACTAGCACGTTGAGAGACAACACAATAAGTGTCAGGGGCCCAAGATTGTTCAACTGCCTCCCAGCATACATCAGGGGGATTACCAACAAACCCCTGGCTGTCTTCAAGCAGGCACTGGACAGGCACCTAAAGTCGGTACCTGACCAGCCAGGCTGTGGTTCGTACGTTGGACTGCGTGCGGCCAGCAGTTATAGCCTGGTTGATCAGGCTTTGATCCAACATGAGGCCTGGTCACAGACCGGGCCGCGGGGGCGTTGACCCCCGGAACTGTACTAAAACATAAAAGTCAGCTAACTATAAAAAGAAACAATTTACTGATATTTGCACACGATCTATTATTTGAAAAATAACATTGGTAAAAGCACATACTATTTAAAAAAAAAAATCTGAAATATCACATAAAATAAAGCAGGTGTATTTAGAGGGCAGTCTTGCTCTCTCTCTAAACTCCTTCGTGTATGAACTTATATCACAAGAGTCACTGTCAAGAACAATATCGTGACTGGAACAATACACAAATAACGCGCACACAGGAGAGAGGAGCTTTCTATGATGTTGGGCTCCTACTTTCACTTTTGCCTTTTTTTTTTCTCTCCCCCTTTCTATTCTTGTCCCACCACCTACTCTCCCTACTTTACACTACCACTACTTCTACTAGTACCACAACCAACCTTACCTCAACCACTACTACTTCTACTACTATTTCCACTACCTGCTTTAATTCTACTACTTTTACTCAACCCGACTCTCTTGTTCCTTCTCTGCCAGCTGGCCTATATATACTGGCTCCTTCTCTGCCAGCTGGCCTATATATACTGGCTCCTTCTCTGCCAGCTGGCCTATATATACTGGCTCCTTCTCTGCCAGCTGGCCTATATACTGGCTCCTTCTCTGCCAGCTGGCCTATATATACTGGCTCCTTCTCTGCCAGCTGGCCTATATATACTGGCTCCTTCTCTGCCAGCTGGCCTATATATACTGGCTCCTTCTCTGCCAGCTGGCCTATATATACTGGCTCCTTCTCTGCCAGCTGGCCTATATATACTGGCTCCTTCTCTGCCAGCTGGCCATATATACTGGCTCTTCTCTGCCAGCTGGCCTATATATACTGGCTCCTTCTCTGCCAGCTGGCCTATATATCTGGCTCCTTCTCTGCCAGCTGGCCTATATACTGGCTCCTTCTCTGCCAGCTGGCCTATATTTACTGGCTCCTTCTCTGCCAGCTGGCCTATATATACTGGCTCCTTCTCTGCCAGCTGGCCTATATATACTGGCTCCTTCTCTGCCAGCTGGCCTATATATACTGGCTCCTTCTCTGCCAGCTGGCCTATATATACTGGCTCCTTCTCTCCTTAAAAAACAAATTCTTAAAGGGGTGAACCGGTAAGCCAGTGGAAGGCCTCGATCACATGACCAAAAGCTCCAACAGCGGGTCGTCATCTAAGACCCGCGTCAGGAAACACTTGTCCTGTTTCCTGAAGAACCTAACCTAACCTGACCTCTCCTTTCTGTTAGTGTGACATAGTAATTGGTCCAAGTGTGACTGAAACGTCTTAGGTAAGCTCCTCTCTCCTCAATGTGGGTTATTTGCGTAAAGAGTCACTGTAGTCTTGTTTTTCTAGCAATTTTGCTTTTACTAAACACTTCGTTATTATATGATTGTTTTTCATATAAATCTTAAAGTAAAACACGTGGCTACATTATTTAAGGTAGGGTAATTTGTGGTATTTCTGTCAGTTTTACGAAATAAAATATTTGTGTGATGATGGAGCTGTGGTGGTGAGCAGACAGACGAAGAATTTAGTAGCAGATTAACTGGCACAAATCTGGTTAAATTTATCTTTTTCCTTTAGCTTTCTTGGTGCCGAACACCATAGACCTGAAAATAATAATGTTTATTATTCATTCCAATATGTAAAAATAGCTGTTCAGGGAAGATAATCAAATCATAATTTTTCACTATGCAAGTTTTTCACGATCTATATATTAGTCATACAGGTTTAACACTTTCGAACTTAATATAATAGAACATTAATTAATATCACTGATCCACAAATAAGTGAGCAGATTATCTTATAAGATGCTGACTACAAATCACCTTCAATTATCCTCCAGATTGTCTAGTTTTCTAAACGTAATCTATCAAATTTAAAAAGCTGTTTCACAGTTATAAAAAAAAAACAATTATCATTCCTATTTGATTTTTGTTTCATTTCAAAATCTTGATGTGCTAAGGAAAAACTAAATAAACAGATTACAATGTGAGAATGAATAATAAGAATTAATGAGAAATATATATAATGATGCTAACCTGACGAACCATTTTCTATTTATATATTTTTCTAATATATATTTTTTCTGGTGATTTCAAATCATTTGGATGCATTCATTCACTCTTCATTATATCTAAAAAAAAGTGTATGAATTATTCATGCATACAATATTTAGGATAGGCTCGTAGGAAACAAAACTCACAGTGGCAATAAAAACACTAAGGATTTTCGGGAATATTTTATATATGCAGTTGGTCAGGCGAAATCGACAGATTTTTATTATATTGTTGAGAAATAATCTAATTTTTATTGTCAAGAAAAGGAATTAAGGAACGTTTATCAGGATTAAGATTAGGAAGGTTCTCAATGATCAAGCCGAGAATAATGTCAACACATGCTGTCACCAGCTGATAATGTCAACACATGCTGTCACCAGCTGATAATGTCAACACATGCTGTCACCAGCTGATAATGTCAACACATGCTGTCACCAGCTGATAATGTCAACACATGCTGTCACCAGCTGATAATGTCAACACATGCTGTCACCAGCTGATAATGTCACACATGCTGTCACCAGCTGATAATGTCAACACATGCTGTCACCAGCTGATAATGTCAACACATGCTGTCACCAGCTGATAATGTCAACACATGCTGTCACCAGCTGATAATGTCAACACATGCTGTCACCAGCTGATAATGTCAACACATGCTGTCACCAGCTGATAATGTCAACACATGCTGTCACCAGCTGATAATGTCAACACATGCTGTCACCAGCTGATAATGTCAACACATGCTGACACTAGCTGATAATGTCAACACATGCTGTCACCAGCTGATAATGTCAACACATGCTGTCACCAGCTGATAATGTCAACACATGCTGTCACCAGCTGATAATGTCAACACATGCTGTCACCAGCTGATAATGTCAACACATACTGTCACCAGCTGATAATGTCAACACATGCTGTCACCAGCTGATAATGTCAACACATGCTGTCACCAGCTGATAATGTCAACATGCTGTCACCAGCTGATAATGTCAACACATGCTGTCACCAGCTGATAATGTCAACACATGCTGTCACCAGCTGATAATGTCAACACATGCTGACACTAGCTGATAATGTCAACACATGCTGTCACCAGCTGATAATGTTAACACATACTGTCACCAGCTGATAATGTCAACACATGCTGT
Source organism: Cherax destructor (assembly GCA_009830355.1). Classification (NCBI taxonomy): domain Eukaryota; kingdom Metazoa; phylum Arthropoda; class Malacostraca; order Decapoda; family Parastacidae; genus Cherax; species Cherax destructor. The sequence continues at coordinate 17,144 of WNWK01034710.1, forward strand.
CACCAGCTGATAATGTCAACACATGCTGTCACAGCTGATAATGTCAACACATGCTGTCACCAGCTGATAATGTCAACACATGCTGTCACCAGCTGATAATGTCAACACATGCTGTCACTAGCTGATAATGTCAACACATGCTGTCACCAGCTGATAATGTCAACACATGTTGTCACCAGCTGATAATGTCAACACATGCTGTCACCAGCTGATAATGTCAACACATGCTGTCACCAGCTGATAATGTCAACACATGCTGTCACCAGCTGATAATGTCAACACATACTGTCACCAGCTGATAATGTCAACATGCTGTCACCAGCTGATAATGTCAACACATGCTGTCACCAGCTGATAATGTCAACACATGCTGTCACCAGCTGATAATGTCAACACATGCTGTCACTAGCTGATAATGTCAACACATGCTGTCACCAGCTGATAATGTCAACACATACTGTCACCAGCTGATAATGTCAACACATGCTGTCACCAGCTGATAATGTCAACACATGCTGTCACTAGCTGATAATGTCAACACATGCTGTCACCAGCTGATAATGTCAACACATGCTGTCACCAGCTGATAATGTCAACACATGCTGTCACCAGCTGATAATGTCAACACATACTGTCACCAGCTGATATTGTCAACACATACTGTCACCAGCTGATAATGTCAACACATGCTGTCACCAGCTGATAATGTCAACACATACTGTCACCAGCTGATAATGTCAACACATGCTGTCACTAGCTGATAATGTCAACACATCTGTCACCAGCTGATAATGTCAACACAGCTGTCACCAGCTGATAATGTCAACACATGCTGTCACCAGATGAAATGTCAACACATTCTGTCACCAGCTGATAATGTCAAACATGCTGTCACCAGCTGATAATGTCAACACATGCTGTCACCAGCTGATAATGTCAACACATGCTGTCACCAGCTGATAATGTCAACACATACTGTCACCAGCTGATAATGTCAACACATTTTGTCACCAGCTGATAATGTCAACACATGCTGTCACCAGCTGATAATGTCAACACATGCTGTCACCAGCTGATAATGTCAACACATACTTCACCAGCTGATAATGTCAACACATGTGTCACCAGCTGATAATGTCAACACATGCTGTCACCAGCTGAAATTCAACACATGCTGTCACCAGCTGATAATGTCAACACATAATGTCACCAGCTGATAATGTCAACACATGCTGTCACCAGCTGATAATGTCAACACATGCTGTCACCAGCTGATAATGTCAACACATGCTGTCACCAGCTGATAATGTCAACACATGCTGTCACCAGCTGATAATGTCAACACATGCTGTCACTAGCTGATAATGTCAACACATGCTGTCACCAGCTGATAATGTCACACATCTTCACCAGCTGATAATGTCAACACATGCTGTCACCAGCTGATAATGTCAACACATGCTGTCACCAGTGATAATGTCAACACATGCTGTCACCAGCTGATAATGTCAACACATGCTGTCACCAGCTGATAATGTCAACACATGCTGTCACCAGTGAAATGTCAACACATGCTGTCACCAGCTGATAATGTCAACACATTCTGTCACCAGCTGATAATGTCAACACATGCTGTCACCAGCTGATAATGTCAACACATGCTGTCACCAGCTGATAATGTCAACACATGCTGTCACCAGCTGATAATGTCAACACATGCTGTCACCAGCTGATAATGTCAACACATGCTGTCACCAGCTGATAATGTCACACATGCTGTCACCAGTGAAATGTCAACACATCTGTCACCAGCTGATAATGTCAACACATGCTGTCACCAGCTGATAATGTCAACACATGCTGTCACCAGCTGATAATGTCACACATGCTGTCACAGCTGATAATGTCAACACATCTGTCACCAGCTGATAATGTCAACACATCTGTCACCAGCTGATAATGTCAACACATGCTGTCACCAGCTGATAATGTCAACACATGCTGTCACCAGCTGATAATGTCAACACATGCTGTCACCAGCTGATAATGTCAAACAGCTGTCACCAGCGATAATGTCAACACATGCTGTCACCAGCTGATAATGTCAACACATGCTGTCACCAGCTGATAATGTCAACACATGCTGTCACCAGCTGATAATGTCAACACATGCTGTCACTACCTGGATAATGTCACACATGCTGTCACCAGCTGATAATGTCGAACACATGCTGTCACCAGCTGATAATGTCAACACATACTGTCACTAGCTGATAATGTCAAATTAAGCGTACCAGCTGATAATGTACACATGCTGTCACCAGCTGATAATATCAACACATGCTAGTCACTAGCTGATAATGCAACACATGCTGTCACTAGCTGATAATGCACACATGCTACACCAGCTGATAATGTCACTCAAAAAGTTGGACTCACGGTGACAAAATGAGGGACACATGTTGACCAAACAAGAATCCTAGCAGAAAATGTGATACATAAGAGTATACAATTTAAAAGTGGAAAATGAGAAACATTTGTTTAATGAAACTTGGAATATGAGGCACACAAGATGTCCTAGATGAAAATATGTCATATAAGACTACTATGCTGGGAGCAAAGACGACACATGTTCATCAAGATGCAAACAGGATACAAATTTACGTCACGTGTGAATTTTTGCAACACTGAATCAAACTGTGAATAAGACACAAATTAACACCAGTACGATGAGACACATGTTGATAAAAGTGATGAATATGAGACACAAGTTGATAAAAGTGAGAATATGAGACACAAGTTGATAAAAGTGATGAATATGAGACACAAGTTGATAAAAGTGATGAATATGAGACAAGTTGATAAAAGTGATGAATATGAGACACAAGTTGATAAAAATGATGAATATGAGACACAAATTGGGTAAAAGTGATGAATATGAGACACAAGTTGATAAAAGTGATGAATATGAGACACAAGTTGATAAAAGTGATGAATATGAGACACAGTTGATAAAAGTGATGAATATGAGACACAAGTTGATAAAAGTAATGAAGGTGACAAACACATTTTAACCTCAACTGAGAACATGACTAACACAAATTTGCTCTAGCTGCGAATATGACCAACACAACCAAAAACC
>WNWK01034711.1:0-20284 GCA_009830355.1 Cherax destructor
TGCAGATGACACTACATACGTTATCTCACCCAAGCCCAGACATACTAGCCAACACTGTAAATACTGAATTGCAGAAAATATCTACCTGGATGATGACTAACAAACTTACTCTCAATATTGATAAAACCTATTTTATCCAGTTTGGGAACAGAGCTACAAACGCACCACTTAACATAATGATAAACGGGTCCCCTATCACAAAACTCACAGAGGGAAAATTCTTAGGAATACATCTTGACAGTGGCCTCAAATTTCAGACACATATACAACAAATTTCCAAGAAAGTCTCAAAGACCGTGGGAATACTATCCAAGATACTGTACTATGTTCCACAACCAGCTCTCCTTACCCTATATCACTGACTCATTTAGCTGGAGTTTACCTGGAGAGAATTCCAGGGGTCAACGCCCCCGCGGCCCGGTCTGTGACCAGGCCTCATGTTGGACCAGAGCCTGATCAACCAGGCTGTTACTGCTGGCCGCACGCAGTCCAACGTACGAACCACAGCCTGGCTGGTCAGGTACCGACTTTAGGTGCCTGTCCAGTGCCTGCTTGAAGACAGCCAGGGGTTTATTGGTAATCCCCCTGATGTATGCTGGGAGGCAGTTGAACAATCTTGTACCCCTGACACTTATTGTGTTGTCCCTAAACGTGCTAGTGGCACCCCTGCTCTTCATTGGGGGGATGTTACATCGCCTGCCGAGTCTTTTGCTTTCGTAGGGAGTGATTCTCGTGTGCAAGTTTGGTACTAATCCCTCGAGAATTTTCCACGTGTATATAATAATGTATCTATCCCGCCTGCGTTCTAGAGCGTACAGGTTTAGGAACTTCAAGCGTTCCCGGTAATTGAGGTGGTTTATCGCAGTTATGCGTGCCGTGAAGGTTCTCTGCACATTTTCAAGGTCAGCAATTTCACCCGCCTTGAAAGGTGCAGTTAGTGTGCAGCAATATTCCAGCCTAGATAGAACAAGCGACCTGAAAAGTGTCAACATGGGCTTGGCATCCCTGGTTTTGAAGGTTCTCATTATCCATCCTGTCATTTTTCTAGCAGATGTGATTGCTACGGTGTTATGGTCCTTGAAGGTGAGATCCTCTGACATGATCACTCCCAGGTCTTTGACATTAGTTTTTCGCTCTATTGTGTGGTTGAAATTAGTTTTGTACTCTGATGAGATTTTAATTTCCTCACGTTTTCCGTATCTGAGTAATTGAAATTTCTCATCATTGAACTTCATATTGTTTTCTGCATCCCATTTAAAGATTTAGTTTATGTCTGCTTGGAGTCTTGCAGTGTCTTCAACGGTGGACACTGTCATACAGATTCGGGTGTCATCTGCAAAGGAAGACACAGCACTGTCGCTTATATCCCTGTCTATGTCCGATATGAGAATGAGGAACAGGATGGGAGCGAGTACTGTGCCTTGAGGAGCAGAGCTTTTCACAGTAGCTGCCTCAGACTTTACTCTGTTGACGACTACTCTTTGTGTTCTACTTGTTAGGAAATTATAGATCCATCTACCAACTTTTCCTGTTATTCCTTTATCACGCATTTTGTGTGCTATTACAGCATGGTCACACTTGTCAAAGGCTTTTGCAAAGTCTGTGTATATAACATCTGCATTCTGTTTGTTATCTAGAGCATCCAGGATTTTGTCGTAGTGGTCTAGTAGTTGGGACAGACAGGAGCGACCTGTTCTAAACCCATGCTGCCCTGGGTTGTACAATTGATGGGTATCAAGATGAGTGGCGATCTTGCTTCTTAGAACCCTTTCAAATTTTTTTATGATATGGGACGTTAGCGCTATTGGTCTGTAGTTCTTTGCTATTGCTTTACTACCCCCTTTGTGGAGCGAGGCTATGTCTGTTGTTTTTAGTAGCTGCGGGACGACCCCAGTGTCCATGCTCCCTCTCAATAGGATGTTAAAAGCACGTGATAGGGGCTTCTTGCAGTTCTTGATGAACACGGAGTTCCATGAGTCTGGGCCTGGAGCGGAGTGCATGGGCATGTCATTTATTGCCTTTTCGATGTCATTTGACGTCAGGGTGATGTCAGATAGGCATGCGTCTGTCAAGTTCTGTGGCACTAATAAAAAAAAATCATTTAGGTCTTCGATTTTCAGTCTGGTTAGCGGCTCGCTAAAAACTGAGTCATACTGGGACTTAAGTAACTCACTCATTTCCTTGCTGTCATCTGTGTAGGACCCATCCCGTTTAAGTAGGGGCCCAATACTGGTTGTTGTTCTCGACTTTGATTTTGCATAAGAAAAGAAATACTTTGGGTTTCTTTCAATCTCATTTATGGCTTTTAGTTCTTCCCTCGTTTCTTGATTCCTGTAAGATTCCTTTAGTTTTAATTCGATGTTTGCTATTTCTCTGACTAGTGTTTTCCTTCGTATTTCAGATATATTGGCCTCTTGTAGCCGCTCCGTTATTCTTTGCCTTCGCCTGTATAGGGAGAGCCTCTCTCTTTCTAGTTTGCATCTTCTCCTCCTTTTCCTTAAGGGAATTTGCCTTGAGCAAACCTCAAGTGCCACAGAGTTAATTTGTTCTAGACATAGGTTAGGATCCGTGATGCTTAGGCTATCTTCATAGTTTATATCATTTAAGACTTGGTTTACTTGGTCCCACCTTATGTTTTTTTTATTGAAGTTGAATTTGGAGAAGGCTCCCCTGCGGCTGATTACATTTTGTTGATCTGGGGCTCCCCGCATACATGTCTGAACCTCTATTATGTTGTGATCTGAGTATATTGTTTTTGATATGATGACATTTCGTATCAGATCATCATTGTTGGTGAAGATGAGGTCCAGCGTATTCTCTAATCTTGAAGGCTCTACTATTTGCTGGTTTAAGGCGAATTTGGTGCAGAGATTTAAAAGTTCATGTGTGTGCGAGTTTTCATCTGAGCTGCCTCCTGGTGTTATCTCTGCTACCACATTGTTTGCAATATTCCTCCATTTTAGGTGCCTTAGGTTGAAATCCCCCAGGAGTAAGATGTTGAGGGCAGGAGCTGGAAGATTTTCCAGACAGTGCAACGTCCCAACAATTCCAGGAACAGCTTCTGAAAATTGATCACAGTATGGAAAATCTTCCAGCTCCTGCCCCAACATCTTGCTACTGGGGGATTTCACCTAAGGCACCTAAAATGGGACTTGCAAACAATGTGGTAGCAGAATACACCAGGAGGCAGCTAGATCTCGCACACATGACAAATCTCTGCACCAAATTTACTTAAACCAGCAAATAATAGAACCTCAAGATTGGAGGGCACTGGCCTCATCTTCACTAACAATGATGATCTGATACGAAATGTCATCATATCAAAACGATTACTCAGATCACAACATAAGAGTCGAGACATGCATGGGGGGCCAGATCACAAAATGTGATCAGCCGTGAGGAACTTTCTCCAAATTCAGCTTCAAAACAAACATGGGTGGGACAAAAACCAAGTCTAAATGATATAGGCTGGGAAGTAGCCTAGCATCACGATCTAACCTGTCTAGAACAAATTAACTCTGTGGCCCTGAGTTTGCTCAAGAGCAAATTCCTTGAAAAGGAGATGTAAACGGGAGGCGCTCCATACGGAGGCAAGAATACAGACGGCTACAAGAGGCAATATCTGAAATAGTGAGACCTGGTCGAGAAATAGCAACATCGAGTAAACTAAAGGAATCTTACGAGAATCAGAAATGCGGGAAGAATTAAAAGCCATAAATGAATTGAAACAAACCCAAAGTATTTCTTTCATATGCCAAATCAAAGTCAGAACACATCCAGATGGGCCCCTAAACGAGATGGGTCTACAAAGATGACAGAAGAATGAGTTACTAAAGTCAGAGCAGCTAACCAGACTAAAAGTTGAAGACCTAAATGAATTTTTATGAGAGTGCCACAGAACCTGGTAGATACAAGCCTATCTGACATTACCCTGATGCCACATGACTTTGAAAAGGCGATAAATGACATGCCAATGCACTCCGCTCCAGGCCCTGACTCATGGAACTCAGTGTTCATCAAGAACTGCAAGAAGCCCCTATCATGTGCTTTTAACATCCTATGGAGAGGGAGCATGGACACTGGGGTTGTCCCGCAGTTACTAAAAACAACAGACATAGCCCAACTCCACAAAGGCGGCAGTAAAGCAATAGCAAAGAACTACAGACCAATAGCGCTAACGTCCCATATCATAAAAATCTTTGAAAGGGTTCTAAGAAGCAAGATCGCCACTCATCTAGATAACCATCAATTACACAACCCAGGACAGCATGGGTTTAGAGCAGGTCGCTCCTGTCTGTCCCAACTACTGTACCACTACGACAAGGTCCTGGATGCTCTAGAAGATAAACAGAATGCAGATGTTATATACACAGTCTTTGCAAAAGCCTTTGACAAGTGTGACCATGGTGTAATAGCACACAAAATGCGTGATAAAGGAATAACAGGAAAAGTTGGTAGATGGATCTATAATTTCTTAACATGTAGAACACAAAGAGTAGTAGTCAACAGAGTAAAGTCTGAGGCAGCTACTGTGAAAAGCTCTGTTCCACAAGGCACAGTACTCGCTCCCATCCTGTTCCTCATCCTTATATCGGATATAGACAGGGATATCAGCCACAGTGCCGTGTCTTCCTTTGCAGATGACACCCGAATCTGTATGACAGTGTCCACCGTTGAAGACACTGCAAGACTCCAAGCAGACATAAACCAAATCTTTAAATGGGCTGCAGAAAACAATATGAAGTTCAATGATGAGAAATTTCAATTACTCAGATACGGAAAACGTGAAGAAATTAAAATCTCATCCGAGTATATTACAAATTTCAACCACACAATAGAACGAAAAACTAATGTCAAAGACCTGGGAGTGATCATGTCAGAGGATCTCACCTTCAAGGACCATAACACTGTAGCAATCGCATCTGCCAGAAAAATGACAGGATGGATAATGAGAACCTTTAAAACCAGGGATGTCAAGCCCATGTTGACACTTTTCAGGTCGCTTGTTCTATCTAGGCTGGAATATTGCTGCACACTAACTGCACCTTTCAAGGTGGGTGAAATTGCTGAACTAGAAAAAGTGCAGAGAACCTTAACGGCACGGGTAAGTGCAATAAACCACCTCAATTACTGGGAACGCTTGAAGTTCCTAAACCTGTACTCCCTGGAACACAGGCGGGAGAGATACATTATTATATACACTTGGAAAATCCTAGAGGGATTAGTACCAAACTTGCACACGAGTGTCACTCCGTACGGAAGCAAAAGACTCGGCAGACGATGTAACATCCACCCAATGAAAAGCAGGGGTGCCACTAGCACGTTGAGAGACAACACAATAAGTGTCAGGGGCCCAAGACTGTTCAACTGCCTCCCAGCGTACATAAAGGGGATTACCAATAGACCCCTGGGTGTCTTCAAGCAGGCACTGGACATGCACCTAAAGTCGGTGCCTGACCAGCCAGGCTGTGGTTCGTACGTTGGACTGCATGCGGCCAGCAGTAACAGCCTGGTTGATCAGTCTCTGATCCAACATGAGGCCTGGTCATAGACCGGGCCGCAGGGGCGTTGACCCCTGGAACTCTCTCCAGGTAAACTCCAGGTAATATCATTTCTCCAGTCCACTACATCATCATACGAGAGTTATGTACCTACCATATCATTCCTCCAGTCCACTACATCATCATACGAGGGTTATGTATCTACCATATCATTCCTCCAGTCCACTACATCATCATACGAGGGTTATTATTTTTTTTAACACATCGGCTGTCTCCCACCAAGGCAGGGTGGCTCGACAAAGAAAAACTTTCGTCATCATTCACTCTATCACTGTCTTGCCAGAGGCGTGCTTACACTACAGCTACAAAACTGCAACATTAAAACCCCTCCTTCAGAGTGCCGGCACTGTACTTCCCATCTCCAGGAATCAAGTCCGGCCTGCCGGTTTCCCTGAATCCCTTCATAAATGTTACCTTGCCTACACTCCAACAACACGTCAAGTTCTAAAAACCATTTGTCTCCATTCACTCCTAACACGCTCACACACGCTTGCTGGAAGTCCAAGCCCCTCGCACACAAAGCCTCATTTACCCCCTCCCTTCAACCATATCATTCCTCCAGTCCATTACATCATCATACGATGGTTATGTACCTTAGTTTGATATCTTTATTATGCACCCCATACCCATCCTATGGGTGGTAGTCAAAAAATTACAGAGATACATAATGGGTCCAGGGACTGGGCCCCAAAGTTTTGATAGGTGAGCAAGTTACAAAAGTAATGAACTCAGGTAGATTTGGTCACAATCATGACAAGTTACAAAGGTATTTACAGATTATAGAGGTATATAATGGGTCCAGTTACAAAGGTAATGAATTCACAAGTTACAAAGGTAATGAATCATGTAAGTAAATTTACTTACTTATGTTTATACATGGTTACAATCATGAACAAATTATAAAGTAATGAGCAATTCACTAGTCCACACCCGGTCACAAATGTAATGAGTTCTTGGTGCAAATATTAATTGTTGGGTCACACACATACACAGAAGTAATGGGAAGACCAGAACGGGTCCTTGGTTCGCCCAAAGGTGTAGGGAGGCAAAAACTAAGTGCACTAGAGAATGGAAAATGTACAGAAGACAAAGGACCCAGGAAAATAAAGAGATTAGCCGAAGAGCCAGAAACGAATATGTACAGGTAAGAAGGGAGGCTCAGCGACAATACGAAAATGACATAGCATCAAAAGTCAAGTCTGACCCGAAGCTGTTGTATAGCCACATCAGGAGGAAAACAACAGTCGAGGACCAGGTAATCAGGCTGAGGAAGGAAGGTGGGGAGTTCACAAGAAACGACCAAGAGGTATGTGAGGAGCTCAACATGAGATTTAAAGAAGTATTTACAAAGGAGACAGGAAGGACTCCAGGAATTCAGAATAGGGAGGTATACCAACAAGTGCTGGATGAAATACACACAACCGAGGAGGAGGTGAAGAAGCTTCTATGTGAACTCGATACCTCAAAAGCGGTGGGACCTGACAACATTTCTCTGTGGGTCCTTAGAGAGGGAGCAGAGATGTTAAGTGTGCCACTAACAAAAATCTTCAACACTTCCATTGAAACTGGGCAACTACCTGAGGTGTGGAAGATGGCAAATGTAGGCCCAATTTTTAAGAAAGGAGACAGACACGAGGCATTAAACTACAGACCTGTGTCACTGACGTGTTTAGTACGCAAAGTCATGGAGAAGATCATCAGGAGGAGAGTGGTGGAGCACCTAGAAAGACACAAGCTTATAAATGACAACCAGCACGGTTTCAGGGAAGGAAAATCCTGTGTTACAAACCTACTGGAGTTTTATGACAAGGTAACAGAAGTAAGACACCAGAGAGAGGGGTGGATAGACTGCATTTTCTTGGACTGCAAGAGGCGTTCGACACAGTTCCTCACAAGAGGTTAATGCAAAAGCTAGAGGATCAGACACACGTAACAGGAAAGGCACTGCAACGGATCAGAGAATATCTGACATGGAGGCAACAACGAGTCATGGTACGTGACGAGGTGTCAGAGTGGGCACCTGTGACGAGTGGGGTTCCACAGGGGTCAGTCCTAGGACCTGTACTGTTTTTGGTATATGTGAATGACATAACGGAAGGGATAGACTCAAAAGTGTCCCTGTTTGCAGATGATGTGAAGTTGATGAGAAGAATTAAATCAGTCGAGGATCAGGCAGGACTACAAAGAGACCTTGAGAGGCTACAAACCTGGTCCAGTAACTGGCTCCATGAATTTAACCCTGCCAAATGTAAAGTCATGAAGATCAGGGAAGGGTAAAGAAGACCGTAGACAGAGTATAGTCTAGGTGGCCAAAGACTGCAAACCTCACTCAAGGAAAAAGATCTTGGGGTGAGTATAATACCGAACACATTTCCTGAGGCACACATCAATCAGATAACTGGTGCAACATATGAGCGGCTGGCAAACCTAAGAATAGCGTTCCAATACCTCACTAAGGAATCGTTCAAGACTCTGTACACCATATACGTCAGGCCTATACTTGAGTATGCAGCACCAGTTTGGAACCCACACCTGGTCAAGCACGTCAAGAAATTAGAGAAAGTGCAAAGGTTTGCAACAAGACTAGTCCCAGAGCTAAGGGGATTGTCCTACGAAGAAAGGTTAAGGGAAATCGGCCTGACGACACTGGAGGACAGGAGGGTTAGGGGAGACATGATAACGACATATAAAATACTGCGAGGAATAGAGAAGGTGGACAGAGACAGGATGTTCCAGAGAGGGCACACAGAAACAAGGGGTCACAAAGGGATGTTAGGAAGTATTTCTTCAGTCATAGAGTTGTCAGGAAGTGGAATAGCCTAGAAAGTGACGTAGTGGAGACAGGAATCATACATAGTTTTAAGACGAGGTTTGATAAAGCTCATGGAGCAGGGAGAGAGAGGACCTAGTAGCAATCAGGGGAGGGGCGGGGCCAGGAGGTATGAATCGACCCCTGCAACCACAAATAGGTGAGTACAAATAGGTGAGTACACGCACACACAAATTAACACACACACACCTACCATATCATTCCTCCAGTCCACTACATCATCATACGAGGGTTATGTACCTACCATACCATTCCTCCAGTCCACTACAACATCATACAAGGGTTATGTACCTACCATATCATTCCTCCAGTCCACTACATCATCATGCGAGGGTTATGTACCTACCATATCATTCCTCCAGTCCACTACATCATCATACGAGGGTTATGTACCTACCATATCATTCCTCCAGTCCACTACATCATCATACGAGGGTTGTGTACCTACCATATTCCTCCAGTCCACTACATCATCATACGAGGGTTAAGTACCTACCATATCATTCCTGCAGTCCACTATATCATCATACGAGGGTTATGTACCTACCATATTATTTGGGGGGAATTATAAGCCTACCTGTATGGACTTCACCGCCACAAACAGATAATCTCAACGGGAGGTGACCGACTAATATTTACCACAGTCACTCCCGCGAGATGTGAGAAAACGTAAGCCGTCCTGGTCGCTGAAACGGCTAGTTAGTTTAGTTTGATATCTTTATTATGCACCCCATACCCATCCTGTGGGCGGTAGTCAAAAGATTACAGAGGTACATAATGGGTCCAGGGACTGGACCTCAAAGTTTGATAGCTGAGCAAGTTACAAAGGTAATGAACTCAGATGGTCACAATCTTGACAAGTTACAAAGGTATTTGCAGATTACAGAGGTATATATAGGGTCCAGAGACTGGGCCCCAAAGTTTTGATAGCTGAACAAGGTATAATGGTAATTAATTCACTAGTTACAAGGTAATGAATCATGTAAGTAAATTTACTTACGTCTGTACATGGTTGCACTCATGAACAAATTATAAAGCAATGAGCAATCTATTAGTCTACACCCAGCCACAACTGTAATGAGTTATTGGTGCAAATTTTAATTGTTGGGTCACACACACACACATATACATATACACATACACACGCATACATGTATATACATACACACATACACATACACACATGTACATACACACACACACACACACGTTTCAATGCTTTATTTACAGGGAGCAAAGTCAGGGTATTTTTCCAGAATGGTCTGTAATATACCACTGTGGATAAAATACTTTGACATATCTTGAACATTTCTGAATGAGTAGTCTCTGAATTCATTAATTTTATCGCACTCAGTACATAATGACGCAGGGTGTGACAATAATCCAACTGACAAAGTTTACATTTGTTTGGTCTACATCTGGTGGTGGTGATTTAACCTGCCAAAGATACTTGTAACCCAGCCGGAGGCGGGCGGTAGTGACATCCAAGAGTCTGCTTATTTTGTTGGATGCACCATAGACATGTGGCTCCTCCTGCATGATAGAATGATGATAGATGGACTGACTGGTGTCAAACTCCCTGAGTCTTAAGTCAATAAAATTCAGTTGAAGTTCTTTTCGTATTATTGTTCTCAAACTGCTAACTGACAAGCCAAGATTGTAATCTATCCCCTCTTTGAAAGCATAAAACTTAGCCAATTTATCAGTTCTATCATGCATCTGAAGACCAATGTGAGATGGAATCCACAGCATGTGCACTCTGACTCTACTATCCACAATCCTACCATACCTGTGCCTGGCTTCTGACACGAGCATGCTACAAGTTATACTTGATGAGTTGAGAGCATTTATGGATGACAGAGAATCAGTTACAATTAGAGAGTTAACCTTAGATACATGGACGCATTTGAGTGCAAGGAGTATGGCAAACAGTTCTGAAACGGCTTCCTTCGATATTCTCACACTCTAGATGTCACTACCGCCCGCCTCCGGCTGGGTTACAAGTATCTTTGGCAGGTTAAATCACCACCACCAGATGTAGACCAAACAAAATGTAAACTTTGCCAGTTGGATTATTGTCACACCCTGCGTCATTATGTACTGGAGTGCGATAAAATTAATGAATTCAGAGACTACTCATTCAGAAATGTTCAAGATATGTCAAAGTATTTTATCCACAGTGGTATATTACAGACCATTCTGGAAAAATACCCTGACTTTGCTCCCTGTAAATAAAGCATTGACACGTGTGTGTGTGTGTGTGTGTGTGTGTGTGTGTGTGTGTGTGTGTGTATGTACATGTGTGTATGTGTGTATGTATATACATGTATGTGTGTGTATGTATATATGTATGTGTATATGTATATGTGTGTGTGTGTGACCCAACAATTAAAATTTGCACCAATAACTCATTACAGTTGTGGCTGGGTGTAGACTAATAGATTGCTCATTGATTTATAATTTGTTCATGAGTGCAACCATGTACAGACGTAAGTAAATTTACTTACATGATTCATTACCTTGTAACTAGTGAATTAATTACCATTGTACCTTGTTCAGCTATCAAAACTTTGGGGCCCAGTTTCTGGACCCTATATATACCTCTGTGATCTGCAAATACCTTTGTAACTTGTCATGATTGTGACCATCTGAGTTCATTACTTTTGTAACTTGCTCAGCTATCAAACTTTGAGGTCCAGTCCCTGGACCCATTATGTACCTCTGTAATCTTTTGACTACCGCCCACAGGATGGGTATGGGGTGCATAATAAAGATATCAAATCAATCAATCTAGACTCACGTCCGCTCTAGACCAGTTTTATAAATTGTAATGGGACACCAATAGCTACGGTGTTGTTAATTTTTAGTGGACTGTATATTTTAGTATTGGAGTGATTAGAAAGAAAGAGAAGAGAGTATATGTGAACACACTAAAAACATCACTCACCCAGTGTCATTGATGTTCATTGGAGATCGTTGATATAGCCACAACACTTATACATACTCATTATAACATCCTAACCGGCCGGTGACAGACTGTTACAAAGGTAAGTACTTAGTTGTGGGTGAGGGAGTCGCTTCCTTTGTTGGTGTTCCCTCGTGTCGATCTCGTGGTCTTGCCAGGTAGCGATTATTATCCAGGCAAGACGATGATGATGGATTCGTTGTCCCGATGAGACAAGAGAACGTTGATTCCCTTGATCTCTCTACAGTCCTCCAGACTGGACTGATAAATTAACATATGGTTGATCGGGAAGTAGCGACTTGTATCATTTCGCGCATCCCCTTCATTTCCGTTTATTCATACAACTTCATTCACTGTTCACACGACGATTTAATGTCTCACTGGTTTACACTATTGTTCACTTCATTAAAGCTAGAAGTAGATGCATCGAGATGAAAATGATACCCGCTACCTTCCATCATGGTGGCATCGCGTGGCGTCCTTCACCCGACGGCACACGATGTATTTCCTTCCCCTCCAATTCCTTATAAAGTTGATTCACTGAATTTAGTGTCTCGCAATATTCACCGATACTTGTTCCCAACAATTAAAATTTGCACCAAGAACTCATTACAGTTGTGACCGGGTGTAGACTAGTGAATTGTTCATTGCGTTATAATTTGTTCATGATTGTAACCATGTATAAAAGTAAGTAAGTAAATTTACTTACATGTTTCATTACCTTTGTAACTTTTGAGTTCATTACCTTTGTAGCTTGTGAGTTCATTACCTTTGTAACTTGTGTGTTCATTACCTTTGTAACTTGTGAGTTCATTACCTTTGTAACTTGTGAGTTCATTACCTTTGTAAATTGTGAGTTCATTACCTTTGTAACTTGTGAGTTCATTACCTTTGTAACTTGTGAGTTCATTACCTTTGTAACTTGTGAGTTCATTACCTTTGTAACTTGTTAGTTCATTACCTTTGTAACTTGTGAGTTCGTTACCTTTGTAACTTGTGAGTTCATTACCTTTGTAACTTGCTCAGCTATCAAAACTTTGGGGTCCAGTCCCTGGACCCATTATGTACTACCACCCACAGGATATGTATGGGCTGCATAATAAAGATATCAAACTAACTATCTACTTGTTCACATCACTTCTACCATGAAAGTCACCCAGAATCAGGGTTTCGACTTCACCATGTTGAGTAATCACACCACCTGAGTCACTGTTAGGCCTACCGTACAAAGATTCACTGTGCCGGTGTCATTCACTATTAAACTAATTATCACTCTATTACAGTGATTCCTGGACTTAATGTCCCACATTATACGCCTAACACACTTATAACACTTCCTAATTACGAAGTGAAGCCAACAATCATATTTGGCCTGCGAATCCGCCAAATACCAGGCCCCATACCGGTCTGGGTACCCTACTCTATAGGTATTCCTGCGTGACTGCCTGCCTACGGCCTCCACCCTCTGCCTCTGCCCAGGCATCTCGCGCAGGCGTGTGAATTCGTTGGTTCTCTTCAGTTAATGTTAAGCAAAAGCAACATATTAATGATATCTATTCATATTGGAAAGTATATCTAGTATAACTTTCGGGAAAATACCAATATTTTCCATATCATTCCTCCAGTCCACTACACTCCGTGTTCATCAAGAACTGCAAGAAGCTCCTATCACGTGCTTTTAACATCCCATGGAGAGGGAGCATGGACACTGGGATCGTCCCGCAGCTACTAAAAACAACAGACATAGCCCCGCTCCACAAAGGCGGCAGTAAAACAATAGCAAAGAACTACAGACCAATAGCGCTAACGTCAATTATAATAAAAAATTTTGAAAGGGTTCTAAGAAGCAAGATCGCCACTCATCTTGATACTCATCAATTGCACAACCCAGGGCAGCATGGTTTTAGAGCAGGTCGCTCCTGTCTGTCCCAACTACTGGACCACTACGACAAGGTCCTGGATGCTATAGAAGACAAACAGAATGCAGATGTTATATACACAGACTTTGCAAAAGCCTTTGACAAGTGTGACCATGGTGTAATAGCACACAAAATGCGTGATAAAGGAATAACAGGAAAAGTTGGCAGATGGATCTATAATTTCCTAACAAGTAGAACACAAAGAGTAGTCGTTAACAGAGTAAAGTCTGAGGCGGCTACTGTGAAAAGCTCTGTTCCACAAGGCACAGTACTCGCTCTCATCCTGTTCCTCATCCTCATATCAGACATTGACAGGGATTTAAGCCACAGTGCCGTGTCTTCCTTTGCAGATGACACCCGAATCTGTATGACAGTGTCCACCGTTGAAGACACTGCAAGACTCCAAGCAGACATAAACCAAATCTTTAAATGGGCTGCAGAAAACAATATGAAGTTCAATGATGAGAAATTTCAATTACTCAGATACAGAAAACGTGAGGAAATTAAAATCTCATCGGAGTACAAAACTAATTCCAAACACACAATAGAGCGAAAAATAATGTCAAAGACCTGGGAGTGATCATGTCAGAGGATCTCACCTTCAAGGACCATAACACCGTAGCAACCACATCTGGTAGAAAAATTACAGGATGGATAATGAGAACCTTCAAAACCAGGGATGCCAAGCCCATGTTGACACTTTACAGATTGCTTGTTCTATCTAGGCTGGAATATTGTTGCACACTAACTGCACCTTTCAAGGCGGGTGAAATTGCTGACCTTGAAAATGTGCAGAGAACCTTCACGGCACGCATAACTGCGATAAACCACCTCAATTACTGGGAACGCTTGAAGTTCCTAAACCTGTACTCTCTAGAACGCAGGCGGGAGAGATACATTATTATATACACATGGAAAATTCTCGAGGGATTAGTACCAAACTTGCACACGAGAGTCACTCCCTACGAAACCAAAAGAATCGGCAGGCGATGTAACATCCCCCAATGAAAAGCAGGGGTGCCACTAGCACGTTGAGGGACAACATAATAAGTGTCAGGGGCCCAAGACTGTTCAACTGCCTCCCAGCATACATAAGGGGGATTACCAACAAACCCCTGGCTGTCTTCAAGCAGGCACTGGACAGGCACCTAAAGTCGGTACCTGACCAGCCAGGCTGTGGTTAGTACGTTGGACTGCGTGCGGCCAGCAGTAACAGCCTGGTTGATCAGGCTCTGGTCCAACATGAGGCCTGGTCACAGACCGGGCCGCAGGAGCGTTGACCCCTGGAATTCTCTCCAGGTAAACATCATCATACGAGGGTTGTGTACCTACCATATCATTCCTCCAGTCCACTACATCATTATACGAGGGTTGTGTACCTACCATATCATTCCTCCAGTCCTACATCATCATACGAGGGTTGTGTACCTACCATATCATTCCTCCAGTCCACTACATCATTATACGAGGGTTGTGTACCTACCATATCATTCCTCCAGTCCACTACATCATTATACGAGGGTTGTGTACCTACCATATCATTCCTCCAGTCCACTACATCATTATACGAGGGTTGTGTACCTACCATATCATTCCTCCAGTATACTACATCATTATACGAGGGTTGTGTACCTACCATATCATTCCTCCAGTCCTACATCATCATACGAGGGTTGTGTACCTACCATATCATTCCTCCAGTCCACTACATCATCATACGAAGGTTATGTACCTACCATATCATTCCTCCAGTCCACTACATCATCATACGAGGGTTGTGTACCTACCATATCATTCCTCCAGTCCACTACATCATCATACGAAGGTTATGTACCTACCATATCATTCCTCCAGTCCACTACATCATCATACGAGGGTTGTGTACCTACCATATCATTCCTCCAGTCCACTACATCGTCATACGAAGGTTATGTACCTACCATATCATTCCTCCAGTCCACTACATCATCATACGAGGGTTGTGTACCTACCATATCATTCCTCCAGTCCACTACATCATCATACGAGGGTTGTGTACCTACCATATAATTCCTCCAGTCCTCTACATCATCATACGAGGGTTGTGTACCTACCATATCATTCCTCCAGTCCACTACATCATCATACGAGGGTTGTGTACCTACCTTATCATTCCTCCAGTCCACTACATCATCATACGAGGGTTGTGTACCTACCATATCATTCCTCCAGTCCACTACATCATCCTGGAGTCGACGACCGTGGTCGATGTAATGTGTCAGCTGATCGTTAAGGTCGACCCACCAGCGCGAGATGACGTCTGTACTGTACGTCTCCGCAGCATCCTGGCAAAAGATTATTTTTATTATTATTACTGTACGTGTCAGCAGCATCCTGGGAAATTATTATTGTCATTCTTATTATTGTTATTGTAATTATTATTATAATAGCTTAACCTGTATAACAAACTTGCTGTTCGAGTCTGACCTTGAGAACAAGGATGTGAATGGATGCTATATCGGCAAAGTGGATGATCATAGACTCGGGTCTCTCCCCAGCCTCCACCAGGTAACGATTGGCAACGATGGACGTGGAGAGAGAGTTGGCAACAATGTTCTTGTCAGGGTAAGTGCTGCTCTCTACCGGCGATTCGTAGTACCTGGTAAGCGAATGAGTATATATGTGTACCTGGAGGGGGTTTCAGGGGTCAACGTCCCCGTGGTCAGGTCTATAACCAGGCCTCGTAGTGGATCAGATTCTGATGAACCAGTCTGTTACTGCTGGCCGCACGCAACCCGACGTAAGAACGACAACCCGGCTGGTCAGGTACTGAGTTTATGAGTCTGTCTAGCTCCCTCTTGATGACAGCCTTGTGGAACACTGGGAGCCAGTACTGTGCCTTATGGAACACTGGGAGACAGTACTGTACCTTGTGGAACACTGGGAGCCACTACTGTACCTTGTGGAACACTGGGAGCCAGTACTGTACCTTGTGGAACACTGGGAGCCAGTAGTGTGCCTTATGGAACACTGGGAGCCAGTACTGTACCTTGTGGTACACTGGGAGCCACTACTGTACCTTGTGGAACACTGGGAGCCAGTACTGTGCCTTATGGAACACTGGGAGACAGTACTGTACCTTGTGGAACACTGATAGCCAGTACTGAACCATGTGGAACACTGGGAGCCAGTATTGTGCCTTATGGAACACTGGGAGCCAGTACTGTACCTTGTGGAACACTGGGAGCCAGTACTGTGCCTTATGGAACACTGGGAGCCACTACTGTACCTTGTGAGACACTGGGAGCCAGTACTGTGCCTTATGGAACACTGGGAGACAGTACTGTACCTTGTGGAACACTGATAGCCAGTACTGTACCTTATGGAACACTGGGAGAGAGTACTGTGCCTTGTGGAACACTGGGAGCCAGTACTGCACCTTGTGGAACATTGGGAGCCAGTACTGTACCTTGTGGAACACTGGGAGCCAGTACTGTACCTTGTGGAGCACTGGGAGACAGTACTGTACCTTGCGGAACACTGGAAGCCAGTACTGTACTTTGTGGAACACTGGGAGCCAGTACTTTCGTATTATTGTTCTCAAACTGCTAACTGACAAGCCAAGATTGTAATCTATCCCCTCTTTGAAAGCATAAAACTTAGCCAATTTATCAGTTCTATCAGATGCATGATAGATCTGATAAATTGGCTAAGTTTTATGCTTTCAAAGAGGGGATAGATTACAATCTTGGCTTGTCAGTTAGCAGTTTGAGAACAATAATACGTAAAGAATTTCAACTGAATTTTATTGACTTAAGACTCAGGGAGATTGACACCAGTCAGTCCATCTATCATCATTCTATCATGCAGGAGGAGCCACATGTCTATGGTGCATCCAACAAAATAAGTAGACTCTTGGATGTCACTACCGCCTGCCTCCGGCTGGGTTACAAGTATCTTTGACAGGTTAAATCACCACCACCAGATGTAGACCAAACAAGATGTAAACTTTGCCAGTTGGATTATTGTCACACCCTGCGTCATTATGTACTGGAGTGCGATAAAATTAATGAATTCAGAGACAACTCACTCAGAAATGTTCAAGATATGTCAAAGTATTTTATCCACAGTGGTATATTACAGACCATTCTGGAAAATACCATGACTTTGCTCCCTGTAAATAAAGCATTGCCACGTGTGTGTGTGTATGTATATATGTGTGTATGTGTATGTGTGAATGTATGTGTGTGTATGTGTGTGTATGTGTGTGTGTGTGTATATGTATGTGTATATGTATATGTGTGTGACCCAACAATTAAAATTTGCACCAATAACTCATTACATTTGTGGCTGGGTGTAGACTAATAGATTGCTCATTGCTTTATAATTTGTTCATGAGTGCAACCATGTACAAACGTAAGTAAATTTACTTACATGATTCATTACCTTGTAACTAGTGAATTCATTACCATTGTACCTTGTTCAGCTATCAAAACTTTGGGGCCCAGTCTCTGGACCCTATATATACCTCTGTAATCTGCAAATACCTTTGTAACTTGTCAAGATTGTGACCATCTGAGTTCATTACCTTTGTAACTTGCTCAGCTATCAAACTTTGAGGTCCAGTCCCTGGACCCATTATGTACCTCTGTAATCTTTTGACTACCGCCCACAGGATGGGTATGGGGTGCATAATAAAGATATCAAACTAACTACTGTGCCTTATGGAACACTGGGAGACAGTACTGTACCTTGTGGAACACTGGCAGCCAGTACTGTACCTTGTGGAACACTGGGAGACAGTACTGTGCCTTGTGGAACACTGAGAGACAGTACTGTTCCTTGTGAACACTGGAAGCCAGTACTGTACCTTGTGGAACACTGGGAGACAGTACTGTGCCTTGTGGAACACTGAGAGACAGTACTGTTCCTTGTGGAACACTGGGAGCCAGTACTGTGCCTTGTGGGACACTGGGAGCCAGTACTGTCCTTTTGGGACACTGGGGCCAGTACTGTGCCTTGGGGACACGGGGGCCAGTACTGTACGTTGTGGAAAACTGGGAGCCAGTCTGTACCTTGGGAACACTCGGGGCCCGTACTGTGTCTTGTGGGACACTGGGAGCCAGTACTGTGCCTTGTGGGAAAATTGGGAGCCAGACTGTTCCTTTTGGAAATTTGAGCCAGACTGTACCTTGTGGGGAAAACTGGGAGCCAGTACTGTGCCTTTGGAACACTGGGATACTTAACTTTGGGGGCACTGGGATCCAGTACTGTGCTTCGGGGGGCACTGGGGCAGTACTGAGTTGTGGAAACTGGGGGCCCGATGACCTTGGAACATTGGGAGGTACTTTTCTTGTGGAACAATGGGAGCCAGTACTGTAACTTTGGGGAAACTGGGAGCCAGTACTGCACCGGGGAAACTGGGAGCCAGTACTGCACCTTGTGGGAAAACTTTGGGGACAGTACTTCCTTTTGGAACACTGATAGCCAAATTTCACCTTTTGGGGAAAACTGGGAGACAGACTGTACCTTGGGGGAAAACTGATAGCCAGTATTGACCTTTTGAACACTGAAACCAGTATTGCACCTTTAGGAACACTGGGGGCCAGTACGACCTTGTGGGAAAACTGATAGCCAGTATTGCACCCTTTTTGGAACACTGGGGGATCAGGAAACTAGAGCCAGTACTGTACCTTTGGGGGAAAACTGGGTAGCCGGGGTATTTACCTTGTGGAAAGGGAAAAACCTTTAAATAGCCAGTACCAAAGGGAACACTGGGAGCCAGACGGGCCCGTGGAACACTGGGAGCAGTAAGGGACCTGTGGAACACTGGGACCCGACTGTACCTTGGAACACTGGGAAACAGTACTGTAGCTTTTGGGAAAACTGGGAGCCAGAGAACTTGGAAATGGGGCCAATTCCTTTGGGCACTGGGGGCCGAGACCTTGGGAACACAGGGGCCAGTACTTGGGGGGGAACACTGGGAAAAAGTACTGTACCTTGGGAAATGAGCAAATACTGTGCCTTTTGGGAACACGGGGGGACAGACCGCCTTGTGGGAAAACTGGGAAACAAAAAATTTTGGGAAAACTAGCCAGTACTGCCCCGGAACACTGGGAGCCGACTGCACCGGAACACTAGGGGCCAGTACGGGCCTTGTGGAACAGTGGGAAACAGTACTGTACCGTGGAACACGGGAGCCAGACTGTACCTTTTGCAAAACCGAGCCAGTACTGTACCTTGTAACACTGATAGCCAAGTACCTTTTAACATGATAGCCATATTTACGTTGTGGAACACGGGGGCAAGTACCTTGTGGAACACTGGGAGCCAGACGCCAGGAACACTGGGGGCCAGTACTGTACCTGTAACACTGGGAGCCACACACTTTGTGGAACACTGGGAGCCATTGCCTTATGGAACACTGGGAGACAGTACTAACCTGTGGGAAAACTGATAAAGGGATTACCCGTGGAACACTGGGAGCCAGATTGTGCCTTTTGGAACAAGGGGGGCCAGATGTACCGGGGACACTGGGAGCCAGACGCCCTTTTGAACACTGGGAGACTACTTTCCTTTACACTGGGAGCCAGTACTTGGGCCTTTTGGAACACTTGGGGGACAGTCACTTGTGGCACATAGCCAGACTGAATTTTGAACACTGGGGGGAGTACTTGGCCTTGCACTGGGAGCCAGTACTGTACCCGAAAATTGCAGCCGACACCGGGGGAAAAGATACTGACCGGGAACACTGGGAAATTAAACTTTTGGGAAACCAGCCAGTACTGTACCTTTAACACTGGGGTTACTTTGAATTGTTTCAACGCTAACTGACAAAAAGAATATCCCCTGAGCTTAAAACTTAGAAAATTTTTCAGTTCATCAGATGATGATAGAATATAAATTTAAAAATTTTTTTGCTTTCAAAGAGGGGGTAGATTATAATCATGGGTCAAGCAGTTTGAGAACAATACAAAAAACTTCAACTGAATTTTTTTGACTTAAGACCAGGGGGATTGGGCACCAGTCA
>WNWK01034712.1:0-20284 GCA_009830355.1 Cherax destructor
CAGCTATGGATACATCCCAACTATTGAAAAACTTCCCTACATTCTTGTAGTGGTACTTCATTCTCCCCATACCATTGTCAATAAATTTCCAGACTTGGTGATGACATTCTGTAGGGTAGAACTCCAAGACCTCCTAATCCCTCAAAGTAGACACTTGTGTCCAACCTCCCCCCAGGTCTCTTAACTTTTGACTGCTGCGAGCTTCCATCCTCTGTTTATATAGCGGGAGACCGTTTACAAGTTAGAAAGGTGATCCCTACACCTCAACAGTGTAAATATTGCTGGCGTTTTGGACATCGGGAAATATTACAGGTCCATATGCCCAGTCTGTGATTCCGATGACCATACCAATACGTCTTGTAGTTTACCTTCCTCTTGCCTTAATTGTCCTATGAGGCCCACCCATCTTACTCCGCTGTTGCCAAGTTTACTTGAATGAATGAGGCATAAGGTTTCCCCTATGCTTTGGCAGTTTCTCGTCTATGCCTCAAAGGGAAACTTCCCGTATTTCTTATTTCCAAGTTGCTAAATGTCCCCCTCCTCTAGGGTCCCAACTTCTGCAGCAGCCTCTGTGGTCACCTCTTCTACAGTCACCCCTGTCTCTAATCCTTTTGCTGTGCTGGACTCAGAGGTTTCTACCTCGGCACCTCATTCTGTTCTTGCCTCTTCCTCTTCTCGCTCAAGTTTTGTCACAAGATCTAGACACACCTACTCCCCTCGCCCCTCTCCATCTCCGAAGTCAAAACTTCCTGTTGTTAAAATCTCCTTTCACCCTACTTCCTTCTGCAACCTGCTCATTTTTTTAACCAGCCTCTGTACCCGGTTCTTCACCTGACTGTTCGAGTGTGGAGGTTCATCCTCCTCCTCGTACAGTTCCTTCTTTCCCTGTCCCCTCTGAAGTTTCTCCCTCTTCTTCCTCCCCCTCCCAGGTTGCTTCCTCTCTCTGTCCCCTCCCAGCCTTCTTCTCAGTTCCCTTTACTCTTTTGTCCCCCTACTTTGGTACAGTCCATCGGCACCCCGATCTTTACTCACCTCTATCTCCACTAATGTACCATACAACGTCCTTGACCTCTGAAACACTTGAAGCTATCTCAGAATATATTGAGGAGACTAGACCTTTGATGGATACGATCCACCTCCGGTTCCTCCTCTTCACTCTTCTCCGTCTACAAAACTCCTTTCTTCCGTCAGCTCTTTTTCATACTTCTCTGCATTACACTGCAGCCCGTATCCACTTGAATAAGTGGTATACACTCTGTTCTTTGTATTTCTCTACTCGGGCACTGTCTATCCCAGATGTTTGCCTTTCTAGTTTCTTCCTTACTGCCACTACTTGTCACTTGGCAATTTCAATGCCCACTATTTTCTTTGGGGGATGATGTCTCACTGTGACTCCTGTGGCATTCAGTTGAAGGCTTTTCTTGCTTCTCTCCCCTCCATGTTTTAAATATGGGTACTCCACCCATTTTGATCCTCGTACTCATTCTCTTGCATCGATCTCTTGGTTGCTCTTCCTCAACTGTATTAGACTTCACCTGGTCTGTCCTCCCGGACTTGCATGACAGCAATCATTTTCCAATTATCCTTACTTCTCCTTCGTATTCTCCACCTCCTTGTAGCCCATGCTGGAATTTGACCGGGCAGGTGAGACCTTTACGTGCATCTTAATGCTTTTAATGAGGCTCCTTCCTCGTCCTCCATTGATGAGATTTTGCACCTCTTCTCGACCTCAGTCTTAACCGCAGCTTCACATTCTATACCCCTAACCTTGGGCAAGCATTCCCAGAAGTGTGTGCCTTGGTGGTCACCTTCTTGTGCTCGGGCAGTACTACATTTGAAACGCTGTGGGGCAGGTACTAGTACAACAGAACCAAGAGACTCTCATTGATTTTAAGCAGAGAGCGATTGCTTGTCATGTCATCCATGACTCTAAATGCACCTGCTGGAGGATTGTTTCTACGATCACTTCCACTTCGGCTTCCTTGAGTGCAGTCTGGAAAAAAGTACAGAAACCGAGTGGTAAATACTCCCCCGACCTGGCTCCTGTTCTTTGTTGCTGGTGTTGATATAGCAAACCCTCTTGATGTTGCCACCGAAATTGGTAATCATCTAATCCGTATATCTCAGGGCTCCATCTATGCCCCTCGTTCCTTTCCTCAAAGTCTGCCAGCTTGTTAGAGCCCTAAGACTTTTCTTCTGTCAGAGAAGAATCTTATAATGTGCCTTTTACACTTCTGGAACTGGAGGCAACACACTCCTCTTGCTGATCATCGGCAGCTGGGCCTGATGGCATACATATTCGTATGCTACAGCATTTACATCAGTCGGCCCTTGCAGTCCTCCTACGACTATTTAATCTTATTTGGACACAGGAGTTCTTCCCCAGCTGTGGAAATTGCCATTGTTGTACCTTTCCACAAACCGGTACTATGGGACATGCCTCCCCACTACCGTCCCATCGCTCTTACCAGTGCAGTTTGCAAGGTGATGGAACGTCTGGTAAATAGACGTTTGATGTGGTATTTAGAGAGACAGTAGTCTCTCCACTAGTCAATATGGCTTTTGTAAGAGCTGTTCTACCATTGACCCCTTACTGCGCTTGGATACGTATTTGCGTAATGCCTTTACCAATAACCACTCGGTTATCGCCATCTTTTTGACCTTGAGAAGGCCTATGACACAACTTGGAGGTATAATATCTTGGCCCAGGCCCACTCCTTAGGCCTCCGAGGCAATCTACCATTTTCCTTAAGACCTTCTTAACTGAAAGACATTTCCGTGTCCGGGTTAATAATATGCTTTCCCGAACTTTGTCAAGCTGAAGGTGTCCCCAGGGATGTGTTCTGAGCACAACACTTTTTCTCCTTGCTATAAATGATCTGGCATCTATTCTCCCATCCAATATTTGGTCATCACTCTGTTGATGACTTTGCTATAACTTATGCAGGCACTGACTGTCACCTCATTGCAGTTTCTCTCCAGCATGCGTCAACCGTCAACCTGTTTCCCATTGGGCCACCACTCATGGGTTTAAATTTTCTAGTGGTAAAACTCGCCAAATTACTTTCACTAGACATTCAGTCGTCTCTGATCATCCATTGTACCTATATGGCTCTTGTATCCCAGAACGTGTTATGGTCAGATTTCTCGGCCTCCTGTTTGACCGTAGATTGTCTGGAAACCTCACATTATCTCTCTGAAGGCAACTTGTCATAGCCGGCTGAACCTCCTTAAAACCCTCGCTCATCTTTCATGGGGGCTGATCGTAGAACTCTTCGCCTGCGTTCAGCCCTAATTTTATCAAAACTAGATTATGGTGACCAGATATATTTGGCGGCCTCTCCTGCTACTCTAATCCCATTCATCACCTGGGATTACATTATATGCCTCTGCTTTTCGTTCTTCACTGGTTGAGAGCCTCTATGAAGAAGTGAATATTCCATCCTCGTCTGATCGCTGTGATGCACATGACCTTCACAATCCTTCCATATATAGGATAGTCGCTGATGTTAGTAGACATTCTTTATTTGTTTGTTGCCCCTATTTACTTTGTCCATTTTCTCTTCGCCTACATTCGCTCTTGTCTTCTCTTCAGTTACCACCTTTCTATGTTCATGTAGCATCTCACTTTTCCCTATCTCCTTGAGAAGTTCTGGCTGTTCATGTCTGTTCTTTCTCACTACCATGCGCAAAAGCCCAACTGCCTATGGCGGCTTCTCGCTCTTTTTCTTGACCACTTCCGATCTCATTCTCATGCCATCGCAGTGTACACCGATGGTTCCAAGTCTTCTGATGGCATCGGATTCGCAGCAGTGTTTCCGGACAGCGTTGTGCGAGGGCATTTATTATCCTCGGTGAGCATATTTACTGCTGAATTGTATGCCATTCTTGTGGCACTTATCCGTATTGCATCTATGCCTGTCACCATTTGTGGTGTTTCAGACTCCCTTAGTGCTTTACAGGCTATACAAAAATTTGATAAACCTCACCCAGCTTTGGTTACGCCATATCTTTAGCAAGCACAAAGATAGTTTTTTATTGGGTCCCTGGTCATGTTGACATACAGGGCAATGAACAGGCAGACACTGCTGCGCAGTCAGCAGTAAATGACATTCCTGTTTCATATAGATGTGTTCCATTCATGGACTATTTTGCTGTAATTGCTACCCACCTTCACACCCGTTAGCAACAACGTTTGTCTGATCTGCTCCATAACAAATTACAGTCTATTAAGCCTAGTATAGGTTTCTGGCCTTCTTCTTGTCACCAATGTCGAGGTTGGGAGACTACACTCTCCCGTCTTCGCATCGGCCACACTCGTCTTACTCACGGGTATCTCATGGAGAGGCTCTCTGCCCCTCTCTGTGAGCATTGTCAGGTTCCAGTGTCTGTTCGACATATTCTGTTGGACTGCCCACTCTATCAACGAGCACGCAGAATTTACCTCCAACGACGTCTTCGCTCTGCGGCCCTTTCTTACCTTCCCTTCTTGCAGATGGACCCTCCTTTAATCCTGACTCTCTCATTGACTTTTGACAGAAACTGACTTACTACACAAACTCTGAAGGTTATACCTCTAGCACCTCCCTCAATCCCTTCTACCTCGATCTCTTGCTACCCTCTATCCCTGCACTATCCACTGCACTCCATAACCTAATAATCATCCCTCTCCCTCTTACTACCCACTATCCCTGCATCCTGCCCTGCTGCACTGTATGACCCTTGTGGTTTAGCTCTTCTTTTGATTATAATAAATAAAATATATTTAGTTGGATTAGGCTAAATTAAATTGTTCTTGTTATAATAAGGTCAGGTAAGTTTTATAAGATTCATTTGGTACAAAATTATTAATTTTACATTAACATAAATGAAATTTTTTTTCTTTAAACGTATAAAGAGAAAATTTTAGAAAGGACTTAATTTTATTAAATGAGTTCTTGCTAATTGACCAATTTTACCTATTCGGTACGAATAGGTAAAATTGTCATTTAATATATATATATATATATATATATATAAAATATATATATATATATATATATATATATATACACACACACACACACAGTTAGGAAAATCAAATGTGGCGTTGATTTCGCAGCATCACACCAACAAAAGATCTCTTCCCATCTTTAAACTGTACCAGCATCATTTGCACCAGCCTCTCCTCTCTGGGAATTCTCAGCATCACCTCCTGGGAACAAAACTGACCTCAAAACAATCTTGATTCAAAACACTTATTATAGAGCTTACTTACCCAAGTTCTCAGCTTCAACAAGCGGTGTCATGTATACATCCCCACCCCCCCCGCTTTACTGTCAAAATACAGTATTTCTGTATCTCTCGTAAGCTTTGGTATTTCATAGGATAAAATGTTGCTGTAATGCAATTGCAGCAACGATTCAAATTGCGATAATTTACGTATTTTAGCTAAAAAAAAATGTTACGTCAGAAAACGCATCAGTCGACTCTAAATCGTCAAAATATGCAATAAAATAACATTTTAGCTCATTTTTCTTATTTTTTAAAGTTATATTTAACTGTTCTAGGAAAATGTATGAAGATGAGAAGAGAGTTTTATCACAGGGATTCAAAAATGCCTTTGTCTAATTTTAAATTTGATTTCATTGACTATTTTTGTACATTTTTTTTTAATGGGTTTTGAATTTTTCAAGTTTTTTTTAAGACACGTGGCATTTTTTCTCATTATTAATATAATGAGATTGTGTATAATATCATAAATGGTGAGTGTAATGTGTGGAAAAACACTTATGAACAGTTCAGGACATTTATTGAAGGAGACGTTTCTCCACTCATGGCGAAACGTCTCCTTTAATAAATGTCTTGAACTGTTCACAAGTGTCTTCCTCATGCTGTCTGTATCACCATAACATTTCTCACCATTAATTTGTATAAAGAGTAAAGTATAGTAATTATGAAAGCAGATAAGGGCAATGGTTTAGTTTTATTAAATAGAGAAGATTATATAAACATCCTTCACATCTTAAATGATACAGATTGTGTTGATGACCATCCTTAATAGAGAGAAGAAAATTAAGAGGTTTTTAAGGAAGGTGAATTCTGAAAATCTGAAGAAATACACATGTGCAACATCTGGGTAGATTTATTGTAGACGTTTCGCCCTCCAGTGGCTTTATCAGTCTTAATTCAAGGTCATCAGTCCCTCGGCCTTGGAGTTGAAGAGTATCGTAGTCTTGAGGAATCTGAAGGACAAGTGTTTCCTGACGGGGGTCTTAGTTATATGATGACCCACAGCTTGAGTTTTTGGTCGTATGATCGAGGACTTCCGCTGGCTAACCGGTCCACCTCTGCAGAAATCATGGTTATGAATATAACCATTAAATTCATGCATAGGCAGGAAGATTGTGGCTTATATACTGGAGTCAGGTGAGAACTGGGTAGCAGACGAAGACCTTGTCTCTGGCAGGTGGGATTCCCCAGTGGAAGTAGGTCATACTCAAGGGACGGGTCAGTAGTCTGGAAATATAATTGATGAGGTGGTCTATTCTGAATTATTTACATGATGGTATCTCGGTAGGAAATTATAAGGTGTAATAGCCAGCACCAATCTTTTTCTAGTCGTTTATAACAGGTCATGTGCTTTGAGAAAATAAGTTTCTCGTTGGATACTATTCCTTGATTTTAAATAATAAAAGAAAGGAATGGAATGTGCTCTTTGTCCGTTTAAATGTCCTGCTCTGAGGTACTGGAATGTTCAACCTGCAGACCTACACGAGAACACACGAGGGTTAACTTCAACCTGCAGTCCTACACGAGAACACACGAGGGTTAACTTCAACCTGCAGTCCTACACGAGAACACACTAGGGTTAACTTCAACCTGCAGTCCTACACAAGAACACACGAGGGTTAACTTCAACCTGCAGTCCTACACAAGAACACACTGAGGGTTAACTTCAACCTGCAGTCCTACACAAGGACACACGAGGGTTAACTTCAACCTGCAGTCCACACAAGAACACACGAGGTTAACTTCAACCTGCAGTCCTACACAAGAACACACTAGGGTTAACTTCAACCTGCAGTCCTACACAAGAACACACAGGGTTAACTTCAACCTGCAGTCCTACACAAGAACACACGAGGGTTAACTCAACCTGCAGTCCTACACGAAAACACACGAGGGTTAACTTCACCTGCAGTCCTACACAAGAACACACGAGGGTTAACTTCACCTGCAGTCCTACACAAGAACACACGAGGGTTAACTTCAACCTGCAGTCCTACACAAGAACACACGAGGGTTAACTTCAACCTGCAGTCCTACACAGAAAACACGAGGGTTAACTTCAACCTGCAGTCCTACACAAGAACACACGAGGTTAACTTCAACCTGCAGTCCTACACAGAACACACGAGGGTTAACTTCAACCTGCAGTCCTACACAAGAACACACGAGGGTTAACTTCACCTGCAGTCCTACACAAGAACACACGAGGGTTAACTTCAACCTGCAGTCCTACACGAGAAACACGAGGGTTAACTTCAACCTGCAGTCCTACACGAAAACACACGAGGGTTAACTTCAACCTGCAGTCCTACACAAGAACACACGAGGGTTAACTTCAACCTGCAGTCCTACACAAGAACACACGAGGGTTAACTTCAACCTGCAGTCCTACACAAGAACACACGAGGGTTAACTTCAACCTGCAGTCCTACACGAGAACACACGAGGGTTAACTTCAACCTGCAGTCCTACACAAGAACACACGAGGGTTAACTTCCACCTGCAGTCCTACACAAGAACACACGAGGGTTAACTTCACCTGCAGTCCTACACAAGAACACACGAGGTTAACTTCAACCTGCAGTCCTACACAAGAACACACGAGGGTTAACTTCAACCTGCAGTCCTACACAAGAACACACGAGGGTTAACTTCAACCTGCAGTCCTACACAAGAACACACGAGGGTTAACTTCCACCTGCAGTCCTACACAAGAACACACGAGGGTTAACTTCAACCTGCAGTCCTACACAAGAACACACGAGGGTTAACTTCAACCTGCAGTCCTACACAAGAACACACGAGGGTTAACTTCAACCTGCAGTCCTACACAAGAACACACGAGGGTTAACTTCAACCTGCAGTCCTACACAAGAACACACGAGGGTTAACTTCAACCTGCAGTCCTACACAAGAACACACGAGGGTTAACTTCCACCTGCAGTCCTACACAAGAACACACGAGGGTTAACTTCAACCTGCAGTCCTACACAAGAACACACGAGGGTTAACTTCAACCTGCAGTCCTACACAAGAACACACGAGGTTAACTTCAACCTGCAGTCCTACACAAGAACACACGAGGGTTAACTTCAACCTGCAGTCCTACACAAGAACACACGAGGGTTAACTTCAACCTGCAGTCCTACACTAGAACACACGAGGGTTAACTTCAACCTGCAGTCCTACACAAGAACACACGAGGGTTAACTTCAACCTGCAGTCCTACACAAGAACACACGAGGGTTGACTTCAACCTGCAGTCCTACACAAGAACACACGAGGGTTACCTTCAACCTGCAGTCCTACACAAGAACACACGAGGGTTAACTTCCACCTGCAGTCCTACACAAGAACACACGAGGTTAACTTCCACCTGCAGTCCTACACAAGAACACACGAGGTTAACTTCAACCTGCAGTCCTACACAAGAACACACGAGGGTTAACTTCAACCTGCAGTCCTACACAAGAACACACGAGGGTTACTTCACCTGCAGTCCTACACAAGAACACACGAGGTTAACTTCAACCTGCAGTCCTACACAAGAACACACGAGGGTTAACTTCAACCTGCAGTCCTACACAAGAACACACGAGGTTAACTTCACCTGCAGTCCCAAGAACACACGAGGGTAACTTCCACCTGCGTCCACACAAGAACACACGAGGGTTAACTTCAACCTGCAGTCCTACACAAGAACACCAGGGTTACTTCACTGGTACTACAAC
Source organism: Cherax destructor (assembly GCA_009830355.1). NCBI lineage: Eukaryota > Metazoa > Arthropoda > Malacostraca > Decapoda > Parastacidae > Cherax > Cherax destructor. The sequence goes on from WNWK01034712.1 coordinate 9,003, forward strand.
CCGAGCTACTCAACACAGCGGTTCACTAACACTGCAGTACACACACGCAGTCCACACAGAACCAACCTGCAGTCCTACTCAAGAACACAGGTTACTTCCACCTGCAGTCCTACACAGAACACAGAGGTTACTTCACCTGCAGTCCTAACAAGAACACACGAGGGTTAACTTCAACCTGCAGTCCTACACAAGAACACACAGGTTAACTTCCACCTGCAGTCCTCACAGAACACACGAGGTTACTTCACCTGCAGTCCTACCACGAGTAACACACTGAGGTTAACTTCACCTGCAGTCCTACACAGACACCTACCAGCACACGAGGTTAACTTACCTGCAGTCCTACACAAAACACACGAGGGTTAACTTCCCTCACAAGACACAGGTTCCGCAGCCAAACACAGTTTCCAGTCGAACACGAGGTTACCCGCCGAACAGGTTAACCTGCAGTCCGAACACAGGTTAACACCCGCAAACCGGTTTCCTGGTTAAACACAGTTACACCTGCAGCTACAGAACACAGTTACTGCGTCTAACCACGGTTAACTTCCTGACCTACACAGAACACACGAGGGTTAACTTCCACCTGCAGTCCTACACAAGAACACACGAGGGTTAACTTCAACCTGCAGTCCTACACAGAACACACGAGGGTTAACTTCACCTGCAGTCCTACACAAGAACACACGAGGGTTAACTTCACCTGCAGTCCTACACAAGAACACACGAGGGTTAACTTCAACCTGCAGTCCTACACAAGAACACACGAGGGTTAACTTCAACCTGCAGTCCTACACAAGAACACACGAGGGTTAACTTCAACCTGCAGTCCTACACAAGAACACACGAGGTTAACTTCAACCTGCAGTCCTACACAAGAACACACGAGGTTAACTTCACCTGCAGTCCTACAAGAACACACGAGGTTAACTTCACCTGCAGTCCTACACAGAACACACGAGGTTAACTTCAACCTGCAGTCCTACACAGAACACACGAGGTTAACTTCAACCTGCAGTCCTACACAGAACACACGGGTTAACTTCACCTGCAGTCCTACACAGAACACACGAGGTTAACTTCAACCTGCAGTCCTACACAAGAACACACGAGGTTAACTTCACTGCAGTCCCTACGTACTATGATCACACGCAGGGTTAACTTCCACCTGCAGTCCTACACAAGAACACACGAGGGTTAACTTCAACCTGCAGTCCTAACAAGAACACACGAGGGTTAACTTCAGACCTGCATGTCCACAAGAAACACGGGTTAACTTCACCTGCAGTCCTACACAGACACACGAGGTTAACTTCACCTGCAGTCCTACACAGAACACACGAGGTTGTTAACTTAGACCTGCAGTCCTACACGAGAACACACAGGGTTAACTTCACCTGCAGTCCTACACAGAGAACACACGAGGTTAACTTCCTGCAGTCTACACGAGACACGAGGGTTAACTTCAACCTGCAGTCCTACACAAGAACACACGAGGGTTAACTTCCACCTGCAGTCCTACACAAGAACACACGAGGGTTAACTTCAACCTGCAGTCCTACACAAGAACACACGAGGGTTAATATGCCTTGGGAATCTTCTATGTATTTCCAATAATATTTCTATGTTCTAAATTTCTACTAATACCCTTTAACCGCTCCTTATGTTATCTGGTAATCTCGTGTGCCTCTCGTTATATGGTACACGTTATATAACCATTCACAGCTGACGTGGTATGAAGCTTTGGTGCTTAGACACTGGTCGAGCGTAGACACTGGTCGAGCGTCACCAATCCATGAACCCACCTGGAATGATGAGCAATCCTGTGATTTTGTGTAGCATTGTTGTTTAAGATTGTGTACAATGGACTCTAGCTATCGAGCTTGTATAACTCATAATTTGAGTAATATTCTGCATTCCTTTCATGTTTCAAGAGAGAAGAATCAGTTATGTTTCTTTCCATGACAGAACTGTTTGGTACAATAATCTGGGCAGCAGCCCACCCCGGTGGGTGATTACAGGAACTAACGTGGTTAAAGATAGCGTTCGACTCCTGCCATGTCCTGACTATTTATGTTGAGCTATTTTGGTTTCCAGAAATTTACCAGTTTGACCAATATACGAGAAGGACACTTGAGTACATGGGACCTTGTAGACCCCACCCACTTTGTTGGAGGGTGTGTTGGAGGTTGTGTTTTTAATCAGTCTGTTTCACAGTTCCTGTGTTTTTTAAAGTAAGGTTTATATTGATCTTTTTTAATGCCTCACGTAGGCAAACTCTCCCTGCTTTAGTTGCTCATTTGCAACATTGCAAAGCTCCTGATGACGCACTGAGAAGTGTGAAAGTACTTGAGTTAAAGATTTCCACCCCCCGTGGCTTGTCAAACAATCGCCTGTCTGCGATTGTTTACACACACACACACACACACACACAGCTCAGGGGAATGCCATATGAAGAAAGGTTGAGGGAAATAGGACTAACAACACTGGAGGACAGAAGGGTTAGAGGAGACATGATAACGACATACAAAATACTGCAGGGAATCGACAAGGTAGATAGTGACAGGATGTTCCAGAGAGGGAATACAGAAACAAGGGGACACAACTGGAAGCTGAAGACTCAGATGAGTCAAAGGGATGTTAGGAAGCACTTCTTCAGCCATAGAGTAGTTAGGAAGTGGAATAGTCTAGCAAACGATACAGTGGAGGCAGGAACCATACATAGTTTTAAGACAAGGTATGATAAAGCTCATGGAGCAGGGAGAGCAGAGACCCAGTAGCGGACAGCGAAGAGGCGGGGCCAGGAGCTGAGTCTCAACCCCTGCAACCACAATTAGGTGAGTACAATTAGGTGAGCGCGCGTGCACACACACACACACACACACACACCGCTGGAGATTCCGCTGGAGATTCGAGGAAATGGAAGGAATGGAGGTGTGTAGAGAAAGGGACTTCATAGTAGGTACCATCCAGTCTGGGGAGCACAAGATAATCATTGCAGTGATGCATAACCCACCACAGAACTGCAGGAGGCCTGGTGAGGAATATGATGAGAACAACAGAGCGATGGTGGACACACTGGCGGAGGTGGCAAGAAAAGCGCACATGAGCAGAGCGAAGCTACTGGTCATGGGCGATTTCAACCACAGGGAGATCGACTGAGAGAACCAAGAACCACGTGGGGGTCCAGAAACTTGGAGAGCCAAGATGATGGACGCGGTACTGGAAAACCTGATGCACCAACATGTCAGGGACACGACCAGAGTGAGAGGAGAAGATGAACCAGCAAGACTGGACCTTGTATTCACCCTAAACAGCTCATATATTGAAGACATAACACATGAAAGCCCCCTGGGAGCCAGCGACCATATGGTGCTGAGCTTTGAGTGTAGAGCTACAGGTGGAGAGGGAAAACAGTACAGAAAGAGACAAACCAGATTTTAAAAGAGGGAACTACACAGGCATGAGGAATTTCCTGCAGGAGGTTCAGTGGGAAAGGGAAATGGATGGACAGACAATAAGTGAAATGATGGAATACGTAGGGGCAAAGTGCAAGGAGGCAGAGGAACGGTTTATACCCAGAGGAAAAAGATTAAATGGGAAGGCCAGAAAGAGCCCCTGGTTTACCCAAAGGTGCAGGGAGGCAAAGACCAAGAGTGTCAGAGAATGGAAAAGGTACAGAAGAAAAAGAACCCAAGTAAACAAAGAGATTAGTAGAAGAGCTAGAAACGAGTATGCACAGGTACGGAGGGAAGCCCAGAAACAGTACGAAAATGACATAGCATCGAAAGTTAAGTCTGACCCGAAACTGATGTACAGTCACATCAGAAGGAAGACAACAGTTAAAGACCAGGTGATAAGGCTGAGGAGAGAAGATGGGGAACTCACAAGTAACGATCAAGAGGTATGTGAGGAGCTCAACTTGAGGTTTAAGGAAGTATTCACAGTGGAGGAAGCAAGGCAGCTGGGTAGACAGGATGGGGTGTGCCACCACCAAGGGATGTATCAAGTGCTAGAGGGCATACACACAACTGAGGAGGAGGTGAAGCAGTTACTCAGTGACCTTGATACCTCAAAGGCAATGGGTCCGGACAACATCTCCCCGTGGGTTCTTCGGGAAGGAGCCGAGGTACTGAGTGTGCCACTTACCATAATATTCAACACATCCCTTGAAAACGGGCAGTTACCTGAGGTATGGAAGAAGGCCAACGTAGTCCCCATCTTTAAAAAAGGAGACAGAAAAGAGGCACTAAACTATAGACCGGTATCACTTACATGTATAGTGTGCAAAGTACTGGAGAAAATCATCAGGAAAAGAATGGTGGAGCACCTCGAGCTGAACAGAACAGGATAATAAATACCAGGCAGCACGGATTCCGGGAAGGCAAATCCTGTGTAACAAACCTCCTAGAGTTCTATGATAAAGTAACAGAGGTAAGGCAAGAGAGAGAAGGGTGGGTTGATTGCATTTTCCTGGACTGCAGGAAGGCCTTCGACACAGTTCCTCACATGAGATTAGTAAAGAAGTTGGAGGAACAAGCACGTATAACAGGAAGGGCACTGGAATGGATCAGGGAATACCTCACAGGGAGGCAACAACGGGTCATGGTGCATGATGAGGTATCACAGTGGGCACCTGTGACGAGCGGCGTTCCGCAGGGGTCAGTCCTAGGACCAGTGTTATTCTTGGTATATGTAAATGACATGACAGATGGGATAGACTCAGAAGTCTCTGTGTTCGCAGATGATGTGAAATTAATGAGGAGAATCACATCGGAGGAGGACCAAGTAGGACTTCAAACAGACCTGGACAAGCTTGACATCTGGTCTAGCAAATGGCTTCTCGAATTCAATCCCACCAAATGCAAAGTCATGAAGATCGGAGAAGGGCAAAGAAGACCGCTGACAGAGTACAGGCTAGGCGGACAAAGGCTACAAACCTCGGAAAAGGAGAAAGACCTTGGGGTGAGTATAACGCCAAGCACGTCTCCGGAGGCACACATCAACCAGATAACTGCGGCAGCATATGGGCGACTGGCAAACCTAAGCCTAGCGTTCCGTTACCTTAACAAGGACTCGTTTAAGACACTGTACACCGTGTACGTCAGGCCCATACTAGAATATGCAGCACCAGTCTGGAACCCACACCTGGTCAAGCACATAAAGAAACTAGAGAAAGTGCAAAGGTTTGCGACAAGGTTAGTTCCACAACTCAGGGGTCTGTCCTATGAAGAAAGGTTGAGGGAAATAGGACTAACATCACTGGAGGAAAGAAGGGTCAGAGGAGACATGATAACGACATACAAAATACTGCAGGGAATCGACAAGGTAGACAGTGACAGGATGTTCCAGAGAGGGAACACAGAAACAAGGGGACACAACTGGAAGCTGAAGACTCAGATGAGTCAAAGGGATGTTAGGAAGCAATTCTTCAGCCACAGAGTAGTCAGGAAGTGGAATAGTCTAGAGAAAGACATAGTGGAGGCAGGAACCATACACAGTTTTAAGACGAGGTATGATAAAGCTCATGGAGCAGGGAGAGCAGATACCCAGTAGCGGGCAGCTCAGAGGCGGGGGCCAGGAGCTGAGTCTCGACCCCTGCAACCACAATTAGGTGAGTACCACACACACACACACACACACACACACACACACACACGGGGACGGGAAATCCTGTGTCACAAACCTACTGGAGTTCTATGACAGGGTGACAGCAGTAAGACAAGAGAGAGAGGGGTGGGTAGATTGCATATTCTTGGACTGTAAGAAGGCGTTTGACACAGTCCCACACAAGAGATTAGTGCAGAAGCTGGAGGACCAGGCAGGGATAACAGGGAAGGCACTACAATGGATCAGGGAATACCTGTCAGGAAGACAGCAGCGAGTCATGGTCCGTGGCGAGGTGTCAGAGTGGGCGCCGGTGACGAGTGGGGTTCCACAGGGGTCAGTCCTAGGACCGGTACTGTTTCTGGTGTTTGTGAACGACATGACGGAAGGAATAGACTCCGAAGTGTCCCTGTTTGCAGATGATGTGAAGTTGATGAGAAGAATTCAATCGGAAGAGGACCAGGCAGAACTACAAAGGGATCTGGATAGGCTGCAAGCCTGGTCCAGCAATTGGCTCCTGGAGTTCAACCCAACCAAGTGCAAAGTCATGAAGATTGGGGAAGGGCAAAGAAGACCGCAGACGGAGTACAGTCTAAGGGGCCAGAGACTACAAACTTCAATCAAGGAAAAAGATCTTGGGGTGAGTATTACACCAGGCACATCTCCTGAGGCGCACATCAACCAAATAACTGCTGCAGCATACGGGCGCCTAGCAAACCTAAGAACAGCATTCCGACATCTTAATAAAGAATCGTTCAGGACCCTGTACACTGTGTACGTTAGGCCCATACTGGAGTATGCAGCACCAGTTTGGAACCCACATTTATCCAAGCACGTAAGGAAACTAGAGAAAGTGCAAAGGTTTGCAACAAGACTAGTCCCGGAGCTAAGGGGTATGTCCTACGAGGAGAGGTTAAGGGAAATCGACCTGACGACACTGGAGGACAGGAGAGATAGGGGGGACATGATAACGACATATAAAATACTGAGAGGAATTGACAAGGTTGACAGACAGAATGTTCCAAAGATGGGACACAGCAACAAGGGGACACAGTTGGAAGTTGAAGACTCAGATGAATCACAGGGATGTTAGGAAGTATTTCTTCAGTCACAGTGATGTAGTGGAGGCAGGATCCATACATAGCTTTAAGAAGAGGTATGATAAAGCTCATGGCGCAGGGAGAGTGACCCAGTAGCGGCCAGTGAAGAGGCGGGGCCAGGAGCTATGTCTCGACCCCTGCAACCACAACTAGGTGAGTACACATACACACATACACACATACATACATACATACATACATACATACATACATATATACATATACAGTATATATATATATATATATATATATATATATATATATATATATATATATATATTACATATATATTCTCTCACAGTAAACAGGTTCTCGACCATCTCAGCCGCAGCATTACAAAGGGCAGGGTGAGGTGTCCTGTGTTGACCATGAGATGTAATCTCGCTCTAATATGCCTTCTGCTGTTCAGTTATTTTTTACAGTTCCTTGATAATGTGAGAAATCACGAAAGCGCTTGGAACTTCACTATTTTTTCACAGTGCTTGTTCTGCATATATATATTTTGTGCATGATGTCCTCACCCCTCCATACACTCCCACATTATCTCCCCCACATGTTCCAGCTCCCACTTTCTTCCTCTCCCACGTGTTCCAGCTCGCACTTTCTTCCTCTCCCACATGTTCCAGCTCCCACTTTCTTCCTCTCCCACATGTTCCAGCTCCCACTTTCTTCCTCTCCCACGTGTTCCAGCTCCCACTTTCTTCCTCTCTCCCACATGTTCCAGCTCCCACTTTCTTCCTCTCCCACATGTTCCAGCTCCCACTTTCTTCCTCTCTCCCACATGTTCCAGCTCCCACTTCCTCTCTCCCACATGTTCCAGCTCCCACTCCCCCCGTGCACATGGGAGTAAGGACACTTGGCTGGTCACAATCCCCCGCCACACTTTCCACAATTTCATTTATTTTCTCTTGGAATTTAGGAAGACGGGAAGATGTGTCCGTGAGAGTCTCAGGGCTCTTACTGTTTGATCCCTGACTGGGGGAGGTGGGGAGATGGGGGGAAGGTAGAAGTAATATAGGGAGGGAGGGAAGGTAGAAGGAAGTGGGGACTGAGGAGAGAAGAAGAAAATAAGAAACTAGAATAAGAACAGGGCTGACAACTGTCAGGCCATTCACCATCTAAGCTACAGTGTCAGCTGCTGATAGTGTTTTTCACTGTGCAAAGTAAGTGGCCAGCTCTGTAGTCACTATCTTTTGCACTATGCACTTCATTATGCACTTACTGAGGAATATAGAGCAGGTTGGATAATCTATGTGATTCACCTAGATTAGGGATGGGATGGCACCTTCGTGTTAGTGTGACTTGTAGATGAAAATTAGACACATGTGCAACATCTGGGTATCTTTATTGTAGACGTTTCGCCATCCAGTGGCTTTATCAATACAGATTCTAGGACATAATTGAAAGACAAGAACTATGTTCTTATATACAAAAGATGAGGTAACCAGTCCCCTAGTCTTGTAGATGGTAGGAAGAGCACCATACGGTACTCACTAACTCAAAGGCCGAGGGACTCATTACCTCATCTTTTGTATATAGTTCTTGTCTTCCAATTATGTTCTTGAATTTGTATTGATAAAGCCACTGGATGGCGAAACGTCTACAATAAAGATACCCAGATGTTGCATGTCTTAATTTTCATCTCCGTATTGTATACCATTCATGTGTGACTTGTAAATGGTTCAAGTCTGAGCGAAACGTCGTCATAGGTTTCTCTCCCCCTCTTTACTCACTGTTGTCGTCTTGTCCTGTCTTCTGCTGAACCTTACCTCAGCTCATTTTAAAGCCCACCCCCCAGGATGCCACCCACAACAGTCGGCTAACACCCAGGTACCTACTAGGTGAACAGGGACAGCAGCAGGTGTAAGGAAACCCAACGTTTCCACACGTGCCGGGGATTGAACCACGGACACCAAAGTGTGAGAGGCGAGTGCGTTGCCAACCGAACCACGGAACAACCTTAGATGATTATTTGCTGTTAACCTTGTCTAGGACTTCCTTTCCCTCCCTCATACTCCCTCCCCCTTTCCTATAAACCCCCTCTCTCCACATTTCCCCCCTCCTACAACCCCTCCCCCACCCCCCACCCCTCTTCATTTGCACCCGCGCGGGGCTGTTGCTATACAGTGTTGTCAATGGGAGTCTGTGTGGTGGTGCTTCTGATTGCTGCTCCCTGATTGCTTGTTTTGTCCCCTTGTGATCCATGTCAACACGTGACGTCAGTGTGATGCCTGCTTCTGATTGGTTGCGACTGGCAAGTGACGTGTATAGTGACGTCAGTGTGATGTGTGCTTCCGATTGGTTACTTTTAGTGTGTGACGTGGGTAAAGGATGACGCCATTGTGACGCGTATTTCTGATTGGCTGCCTGTAGTAGGTGACGTCATTGTGACTTGATTCTGATTGGTTGTGAATGCCTGGTGACATCTACAAAGACGTCATTAATACCTGCTTCTGATTGGTTGTCTAGCAGGGGACGTGTCAAGGCGTGACGTCAGTGTGATCCTGATTGTCTTATATCACCTGTATGGAAGGCTTCTCTGATTGACTTATATCATCTTTATGGAAACCTCTGATTGGCTTATCTGTATGGAAGGTTTTTCTGATTAGTTAACATGCCTATAGATTCCTTTAACAAATAACCAACACCCGGTTTGTAATTCCTGATTCACTTTTGCCTGATTCCTTACCTAGTAACAGTCGGCACGACGGATCTGATTGGATGATCTGCCTACCGTAGTGCTTTCTGATTGGCTAATTTACCCAGCATAGCACTTCTGCATTGTCTGATTTGTCCATCGTAGCTCTTTCTGATTAAATAAGAGGGGCACTACAGCCAGAGGGGCACGACAGCCAGAGGGCCACGACAGCCAGGTTTCCTGGTAATTCCCCTTATGCACGATGAAGGGCGTTGAAGAGTCGGGGTCCTCTGACACTCGTAGAGTTCTGTGTACTCGTCGCGTCACTGCTTTTTAGTGGAGGTATATTGCACCGTCTGCCAAGTCTTTTGTTATATGGATTGATGTCAGTGTTGAGGTTTGTAACCAGTCCCTCCAGGATGTCCAGGTGTGAATTATGATGTACCTTTCTCGCCTACGTTCCAAAGTCACTCAGTGTTAGTAATGGTGGTGGACTGATCCAACGTCTGTATGAATTACTCAGTGCTAGTAATGATGGTGGACTGATCCAACGTCTGTATGGATTACTCAGTGCTAGTAATGATGGTGGACTGATCCAACGTCTGTATGGATTACTCAGTGCTAGTAATGATGGTGGACTGATCCAACTTCTGTATGGATTACTCAGTGCTAGTAATGATGGTGGACTGATCCAACGTCTGTATGAATTACTCAGTGCTAGTAAGGATGGTGGACTGATCCAACGTCTGTATGGATTACTCAGTGCTAGTAATGATGGTGGACTGATCCAACGTCTATATGGATCACTCACTGATCCATATAAACTCGCGTGGATCAGTCATTGCTTGCAGTGGTATCTTGATCCACCGTGGGCTGGTGCAGAGTACGTAGAAATAGTCTCTGGTTGGGGAGGGGGTCAACGCCCCCCGTGGGGCCCCAGACCACGCCTGGGGCCCCACTGACAAAGCGCAAACGGAGATGAAAGATACAAAGAGAATGGAAAATAATATACAAAGGAAGAAATAAACATTGATGGATCACAAGAAAAAGGTAAACGCCTTTGGAGACGAAATCTTCACAGATCAATTAAGTGATTAAAAATATTAAGTTTCTTATCAGGCCCAAGAAAAAAAAATTCGACCAGGGGAAAAATCTAATATTTTTTTCACGTACACAATACGTAGTCAAATTTTTTTTTTAGCTCGCTTGTAAAAGGTTCTTTTGTACGCATGACAAAGAAATTAATGAAATTCTGAAGGAACACTTGAATTGTTCAATGCTGTTCGTGTCCTATAATAATAATAATAATTTATTTCTACAAGGTATACAGTCCTAGCTGACATCAATGACATACTACTATATAGAAAGCCACTTGTTATGCTGAGCATTTCCCGCAAATTAGGTCAGTTTTGTCCCAGGATGCGACCCACACCAGTCAACTAACACCCAGGTACCCATTTTACTGATGGGTGAACATAGACAACCGGTGTAAGAAAACACGCCCAAAATTTCAGCCATCGCCGGGAATCGAACCCTGACCCTCAGCGTGTGAAGCGAGTTCTGCTGCCACCAGGCCACGGGCCTCTTGTGTTTTAACTCGACCCCTCCTACAAATCATGATAATTCAGACATTTGTGCAACATTTGGATATCTTGATTCTGGAAGCGTTTATCCAGGCTGTGGCTTCTTCAGTCCAATGCAGTGAAAGGGGAAAATGAAGAGACTGAGGTAATCAGTCCCTTAGCCTGAAGTCTGTGTTCAGTCCATCAATCTGTACAAATTATATAGATGACGTAAGCACAAATCCCCATTGAGACTTTGAGCCAACTAAAATATTAGGTAAAAGAACATAGATGCAACTAATGTGACATGGTAGCAACGTTTCGCTCTTCAGGAGCCTTGTCTAGCTTCTGGAGAGCGAAACGTCGCCACAATAA
>WNWK01034713.1:0-20284 GCA_009830355.1 Cherax destructor
CACACATCAACAACTCTTCAATAAATGTAAGTGACATGTTATTGTACAATATTTGCATGTGTATTTATGTATTCTTTATTCAATTATTTATTATTTAATGTCCAAAAGTTCTAAAAAATATTTTATTTAACTACTTTTGGAAGTCTTGGACGGATTAAATTTATTTCCATTATTTCTTATGGGGAAAATTGATTCGTGTTACGTTTGTTTCGTCTTAAGAAATGCCCTCTCTGACGGATTAAAAACGTAAGTCGAGGTACCACTGTATTTCTATTACATTTGTAGTCTTAAGCAGTAAAAACAACATAATACATCACGATAATGAACTACAATTACATATTCACTTTTATTTTTGTAAGATCTGTTGGTCTAAAAAAAACTTGTTTGGCTTTTTGGGGACTCCCAGGAACGTAACCCTATTTTTCCCATAAGTTCTGTTAATTATTTAACACGAAATGATCTAACACGACTTTTTCAGGAACGTAACTATCGTGCTAAATGACGTTCTACTGTATAAGAGGAAGAGCAGGGGACCAAGGACACTTCCCTGCGGTACTCCGGTGTCAAGTGGTCGTGTCGTGGAGGATGACCATAACACTAGACACAGATCACTCCTCGATGTTCCCCGAGTCCATCTAACACTATGTAAAAACTCAATGCATATAAAAGGCACAAAAATTTGGAATTCTTTACCTATCATTGCCAAAGAAACCCTACCTGTACCCCAATTCAAAACGATGCTAAAAAACCACCTTCTCACCCAAAGCTAATTGCTCAATATCAAACATTCCCAGCAAAGTAGAATAATCACTTAACGTAAAAACCTGGCTAATCAATTGAATGTAAAACCTGTTATGAATATTACATACTTAGCTAATTATTTCCACAACACTTACATTATAATGACCACGTAAACTAACTGCAATGCAATTAATTATTTTAAATTGTTATCTCACTCAATTAGTTGCATTGCTACAATAAATTGATATGTTCAATTAATTGATATGTTCAATTTATATTCAAACTTTATAACTTAGATATGCAACTTTACTTATTTTATAAATTATCAACCATAACTTTTTATTACATTATTATTATTATTGCTTTAATTTGTTTAATCTGATTTAATTAATTTTATAATGAAGACATAAGTACAAAACTATGTTTAAAAAATGTCATGTCTAAACTATGTTCAAATTTTATAGCTTAAATACTCACCTATACTCATTGTAAACTATCTACAAAAATTCTTACAATTTAGCTTTAAGTTAAATTTAAGTCTGCCCAAAATGCCCTGCATATTAAGGGCTTTAGGCATGTACACCTCATGTAATCTCAATAACCAAATGTAATTCTTTGTATCATGTCCAAATAAACTATTATTATATTATTATTATTATTATTATTATTATTATTATTATTATAATAGTGACATACAGTGGTACCTCGGTTAATGGTCCCCAAACTCGCCCTTTTGGTAAGTTTATTTTTTTAAATGCTTTTGTAAGTGTGTTTTTGGGGGGTCTAAAAGGACTAGTCTATTTTACATTATTCCTTATGGGGATAAATTCGTTTGGTAATGGCACTTGAAATGAAAAAAATATTGTTAACCGAGGTACCACTGTACTGATACCTATTAGTGAGGTAGGATTTGAAGCATGCTAGTGCATGACCTCTTATTCTATAGTGGTCAAGTTTGTGGAGTAGGATGCCGTGGTTTACTGTGTCGAAAGCTTTCCTTAGGTCAATAAAAAGTCGTAATGGATATTCCTTATTTTCGAGTGCTGTGTAAAGCAGGTCTATCATTTTTACTATTGCATTGTTAGTGCTTTTATTTTTCGTGAAGCAAAATTGGCAGGGGTTGAGTATGCTTTGTGTCGTTATAAACGAGTATAATCTCTTGTGCACAAGTTTCTCGAAGATTTTGGATAGCAACGGTAGATTTGATATAGGCCTATAGTTGTTTACGTCTGTGGGGCACCACCTTTGTGTAACCACCTTTGTGTAACCCTTGCTGTTTTGAGTAGTGTCGAGAAAGTGCTAGTTTCTAATGATTTGTTAAAAAGTAATGAAATAGGATGTGAAAGGACATGAGCATCTCGTTTGTATATTAATGGTGGGACTTGAGACAGATGCCCTGATTTATTTTTAAGTGACTTGATTATCATGGTGACTACAGTGGCTTCAGTAGGTGCAAGATATAAAGAGGATGGGAAATTCCCATCTAGGTAATCACTTGCTCGGGCATTGGTATCTGGGATTTTACTGGCAAGATTTGATCCTATGGTTGAGAAGAAGTCATTTATCTTGTTTACTGTATCAATAGGCTGTAGTGGTGTTTCGTTTGGTTTAGTTAGGACAATATCATTAGTTTTTTCAGTTTGTGGGTGCCCATAATCTGTGAGAGTGTTTTCCAGGTCTTTTTTATATCTCCTCTTGTTTCAGTGAATCTACTGGAGTAGTACAATTGTTTGGCTTTTTTTATTAGTTTAGTGAGAACTGATGAATAGTGTTTAATAAACTCTTTATGTATGAATCCCCGTCTATATTGCTTTTCATATTGATTTTTCTTGTTAATGGATTTTAGTAAGCTGTTAGTTAGCCATATGCAGCCTAGCTGTTTATTCGTAATCTGTTTTATTTTTATAGGACAATGTTTGTTGTATAGTCTATGTAATTTATTAAGAAAGTTGTCTGTCCAATCATCGATACCCTTGGTATTTGAGAATTGTATAGCCCAGTCGACCGTCTCTAGCTCTGCTGTGAAGTTATTTATTGATGCCTGGTCATGGAGTCTAAATGACACTTTGGTGTATTCTAGGGGTGGTTTACTAATGTTTGTTAAGAGGAAGGTGGGGTAGTGGTCTGTAGTGCTGTCTGTTATTATCCCCGATTTAAGGGGGGCTAGGATATTGGTCTATATATGGTTGATTATGGTTGCACTCGTCTCAGTAAGCCTGGTTGGTTTGGTTATTGTTGGTATGAGAAGTGTGTTGTTCATATTGTTGATGAAATCGGTTACTGGCTGGTCATCTGGTTGGCCAAGGTTGATGTTGAAGTCTCCAGCTAAGATAAGGTGGTGTTTGTTCATTTGGTTGTTTGTTATTAGCGTTTTTAGTTGATCACTAAAATTTGGGATGTTTGTATGAGGCATCCGGTAAATGACCCTGATTGTTATGGGAGTCTTAAGGTTTTGTGCAGTAAAATTAGCAAAAATATATTCTCCATATTCATCATTATAGCAAGTGGTGTCACAACAGGATATTTCATTAGAGTAATAGATTGCAATACCACCCCCAACTTGATGTGGTCTGCAGTTGTGTATTGCTGTGTATCCTGGTAGCGAGTAGATATCTATTGTATCCTTCTTAAGCCAGGTTTCAGTAAGGACAATACATGTGAAGGTTGTCTTTAGGGATTCAAGGAGGGCAAGGAGGTCATCATAGTGTTTGCTTAATGATCGGACGTTGTAGTTAAGAACTGTTATACTTTTAGTAGTGTTTAGGACAGTGTGGGCTTGTGATGCTGTGTAGTAGAGGCAGTAATTTTCCAGTAAATTTTGATTGGGTGTTTGATTAAATAGGTTTAGATCAGGGTAGACGTGATCATTCATCACTTAGGTTAAATAGTAATTTTGTTATATCATGTATAGTGTGGTGAGTTCTAGTACTGATATCTGTAGTAAGGGGATGTTTTGATAAGTATATAACTAATGCACATTGGTCAAATAGAGTATAGTAACAAATAAACATAATGGAATTGGTATTGACTATGTATTAAGCTAGTATGAAATAAAAATTTAGATATAGACTAATAAGATAAAATTACTAAAAATAAGGTAGCACCAATGAGTTTGGTATTGGTTATGTATTAAGCTAGAATGAAATAAAGTACAGTAAAAATTAAAAATTTAGATATAAACTATTTAGTTTAAATTACAAAATTGGGTAGCACCAATGAGTTTGTTGTTGGTTATATAATAAAGCTAGAATGAAATAAGGTAAACTAGATATTACCTATGATATTAACAAGATATTAACTAAGATAGTTATGATGATGTAAAGAGAGTAGTAAGGGAGAAAAAGTTAGCATATGAGAGGTTTTTACAAAGTAGAAGTGATGCAAGGAGGGAAGAGTATATGGAGAGAAAAAGAGAGGTTAAGAGAGTGGTGAAGCAATGTAAAAAGAGAGCAAATGAGAGAGTGGTGAGATGTTATCAACAAATTTTGTTGAAAATAAGAAAAAGTTTTGGAGTGAGATTAATAAGTTGAGGAAGCCTAGGGAGCAAATGGATATGACAGTTAAAAATAGGAGAGGAGAGTTATTAAATGGAGAGTTAGAGGTATCGGGAAGATGGAGGGAATATTTTGACGAGTTGTTAAATGTTGATGAAGACAAGGAAGCTATGATTTTGTGTATAGGGCAAGGAAGAATAACATCTTGTAGGAGTGTGGAAGAGCCAGTTGTGAGTGTGGGGAAAGTTCGTGAGGCAGTGGGTAGAATGAAAGGGGGTAAGGCAGCTAGGATTTATGGGATAAAGATAGAAATGTTAAAAGAAGGTGGGGATATAGTTTTGGAGTGGTTGGTGCTATTATTTAATAAATGTATGGAAGAGGGTAAGGTACCTAGGGATTGGCAGAGAGCATGTATTGTTCCTTTGTATAAAGGCAAAGGGGACAAAAGAGAGTGCAAAAATTATAGGGGAATAAGTCTGTTGAGTGTACCTGGTCAAGTGTATGGTAGAGTTATTATTGAAAGAATTAAGAGTAAGACAGAAAGCAGGATAGCAGATGAACAAGGGGGCTTTAGAAAAGGTAGGGGGTGTGTAGACCAAGTGTTTACAGTGAAACATATAGGTGAACAGTATTTGGATAAGGGTAAAGAGGTTTTTGTGGCATTTATGGATTTGGAAAAGGCATATGATAGGGTGGATAGGGGGGCAATGTGGCAGATGTTGCAGGTGTATGGAATAGGAGGTAGGTTACTGAAAGCAGTGAAGAATTTTTATGAGGATAGTGAGGCTCAGGTTAGAGTGTGTAGGAGGGAGGGGGACTATTTCCCAGTAAAAGTGGGCCTTAGACAAGGATGTGTGATGTCACCGTGGTTGTTCAATATATTTATAGATGGGGTTGTAAGAGAAGTGAATGCGAGGGTCTTGGCAAGAGGTGTGGGGTTAAAAGATAAAGAATCAAATACAAAGTGGGAGTTGTCACAGTTGCTTTTTGCTGATGACACTGTGCTTTTGGGAGATTCTGAAGAGAAGTTGCAGAGGTTGGTGGATGAATTTGGTAAGGTGTGTAAAAGAAGAAAATTGAAAGTGAATATAGGAAAGAATAAGGTGATGAGGATAACAAAAAGATTAGGTGATGAAAGATTGAATATCAGATTGGAGGGAGAGAGTATGGAGGAGGTGAATGTATTCAAATATTTGGGAGTGGACATGTCAGCAGATGGGTCTATGAAGGATGAGGTGAATCATAGAATTGATGAGGGGAAAAGGGTGAGTGGAGCACTTCGGAGTCTGTGGAGACAAAGAACTTTGTCCATGGAAGTAAAGAGGGGAATGTATGAGAGTATAGTTATACCAACACTCTTATATGGGTGTGAAGTATGGGTCAATGTGTGGTGTGAATATAATGCAGAGAATTCGGAGTTTGGAAATTAGGAGGAGGTGCGGAATTACCAAAACTATTATCCAGAGAGCTGAGGAGGGGTTGTTGAGGTGGTTCGGACATGTAGAGAGAATGGAACGAGACAGAATGACTTCGAGTGTATAAATCTGTAGTGGAGGGAAGGCGGGGTAGGGGTAGGCCTAGGAAAGGTTGGAGGGAGGGGGTAAAGGAGGTTTTGTGTGCGAGGGGCTTGGACTTCCAACAAGCATGTGTGAGCGTATTTGATAGGAGTGAATGGAGACAAATGGTTTTTAATACTTGACGTGCTGTTGGAGTGTGAGCAAAGTAACATTTATGAAAGGATTCAGGGAAACCGGCAGGCCGGACTTGAGTCCTGGAGATGGGAAGTACAGTGTCTGCACTCTGAAGGAGGGGTGTTAATGTTGCAGTTTTATAACTGTAGTGTAAAGCACCCCTCGGGCAAGACAGTGATGGAGTGAATGATGATGAAAGTTTTCCTTTTTCGGGACACCCTGCCTTGGTGGGAATCGGCCGATGTGTTAATAAAAAAAAATAGTTATAGAGTAAAGTAGCACCAGACTGTTACTTGTAATTGCACTAGGGAATAGTTGCAATAAAAATAAAGGTATATTACAGGTTTATATAAAAGTATAATAAAAAAAATAAAGAGGGGCAAAGAATGGTATACAGTAGATATTAAAATAAGTAAAATGGAATATTTGCCACAGGTTATTAAAAAGTATAATTGATTAAGATAGGGCAATGATGTTGTAGCTGTATATGGAAGCTTGGATCTTTGGCAATGGTAGGTTAATAAAAATAAAGGTATAAAAAAAGATTGAGCAATGAAGTATAAAAAAATAGGGCAATAATAATTTTAAAATAAAATTGGGCAATAAAACTTGAATAATAAAGGGATTTTGTAGTTATCAAATACAAATTAAGACTATGAGGTAGAATTAAGACTATGAGGTAGAATGGTAGTTGGATACAAAAGTGAAAATTTAATGGTAAGAGGGTATTAGAATTTTTGGGGAACAAAATTTATAATTGATTCATAACACTAATCGTGGACAGTGGGTTTACTACATATTATTCTAATTCTGTTAACCCAGCCTCACTCAGGAATGTTTTTAGTTCATATTCTGTTGCAATGAAATACCTCTTCCCATTGGGCTGTTTCCTAACTGCGATTTTACCGTCCCTCACAAAGCACTGATGAATTTTTTGGGCATTGCGTAATTTTCTTAGTCGATAAAGGAGGTTTTGTCTTGTTTTGGTAAGACATTCGTTGACATATACATCAGATTTCATAGCTATGGATGTTTTTAGTAGGTTGTTTCTTTGCAAGCTAGTATTGAATTTTAATAGCACTGTTTTTTTTCCTTCTTGGTAGCCCATCAGTTTGCAATCTTTTAGTTCATCACTACGTATGTTTAGGCTAAGGTGGTCCTTGAAAAGTTGTAGGGTGGCTTCCTTGCATGTCTCTTGGGTGACTGTAGGTGGAAGATGTTTGCTATTAACTACAACAGCATCACTTAGCTGTTGTTGGTCATTATGGTCTTGGAAGTTGTTGATGACATCAGTAAGTTGTAGATCCACTCGTGATCTTTCTTCTATGATGTTCTTATTCAGTTGGGTGACTTAGTCTTTTAGAGTGTTGATGGTGTCCACGGACTGGGTGTGGGTGTTGCTTAGTTGTTCTAGTGTGGTTAGTTTGTCTTCCAGAGTTGTGATCTTGACGAGTACTGTGCGTTGGAGGTTTTAAGCTCCTGCATTTCCTGGGTAAGCTTGGTGATTGTTTGGTTCTGGATCATAAGGAGTTTAGCTATTTCTGGGTCATTAATCTTCTTAACATCAAATCTATGGAAAGAGTTATCTTGGACTGTGGCGACGGCCATTTTTGTTGTTGTCTGTCGGGTGTTATGATGGTGCAGGTGTTTGGGGGTTGAGGCCTGGCTGGCAGTATGAGAAGTTTTCCTTGTAGAATTGCTGCTCTCACCTGGGATGTTAGGAGTTCTTGGCTGGTTACTGGATCTTCTATTGTTGCTCTGACCCTTGGCCATTGACCGTAGCTTCAGATGAATAGTAGGCGATGTGGAATGGGTGAATGTTGTGGAGTATCACTTCAGTGGCAGCGGGGCAGGTGGTGGTGGTAACAGGAGTCCTATTAGTTGGTGATTTGTGTATTTTTGGGTGATTACTGTAGTTGATTTATATCATTCTGGGTATCCACATATGTTAGTGTTATGTGGGTCTTGATTAAGCCATCACAGGGCTGCTGGGAACCTCAGGTGGAAGTAAAAGTAGAGGACAAGGTTCTTTCCTTTAACTTTACAGTCATCCCTTGGTTTTCGATTATCTCAATATCGCCGATTTTGGTTTTCGCTCAATTTTTTCGTGGAAAAATTGTCTCAGTTTTTGCTGATGGTACGGAACCTGTACACCAGTGCTGCACACATACAAAGGCCATAGACCGCCACCCACGCACCTCCCACGCACATTGTCACGCAGTCTAGCACTGTTTATGCTTGAGTGAACATCACCCCAGGAGTTCATACAAAACATTTATTAACAATTGTTTTTGGCCCTTGATTATTGTGTGTGACTACTAAATAAGCTACCATGGGCCCAAAGAAAGCTCCTAGTGCCAGTCCTTTGGTAAAGAAAGTGAGAAACACGATGGACTTTAAGAGTATAGCATGCATGCAGGGAGTGTAGCATGTATGCAGGGAGTGTAGCATGCATGCAGGGAGTGTAGCATGCATGCAGGTAGTGTAGCATGCATGCAAGGAGTGTAGCATGCATGCAGGGAGTGTAGCATGCATGCAGGGAGTGTAGCATGTATGCAGGGAGTGTAGCATGTATGCAGGGAGTGTAGCATGCATGCAAGGAGTGTAGCATGCATGCAGGGAGTGTAGCATGTATGCAGGGAAAGTAGCATGCATGCAGGGAGTATAGCATACATGCAGGAGTGTAGCATGCATGCAAGGAGTGTAGCATGTATGCAGGGCGTGTAGCATGCATGCAGGGAGTGTAGCATGTATGCAGGGAGTGTAGCATGCATGCAGAGAGTGTAGCATGCATGCAGGGAGTGTAGCATGCATGCTGGGAGTGTAGCATGCATGCAGGAGTGTAGCATGCATGCAGGAGTGTAGCATGCATGCAGGGAGTGCAGCATGCATGCAGGGAGTGAGGCATGTATGCAGGGAGTGTAGCATGTATGCAGGGAGTGTAGCATCCATGTAGGAGTGTAGCATGCATGCAGGGAGTGTAGCATGCATGCAGGGAGTGTAGCATGCATGCAGGGAGTGTAGCATGCATGCAGGAGTGTAGCATGCATGCAGGGAGTGTAGCATGCATGCAGGGAGTGTAGCATGTATGCAGGGAGTGTAGCAGGCATGCAGGGAAGTGACCCCGGATAAGGACTTGGTACCTAAATTCCTTATGGAAGGGGATTCCCCTTCCAAACAATAGCTTCTCTTCCCTCTCCCCTCCTCCCTCTCTTCCATCCAGCAACATCAGTCTTCAATAAAGGTAAGTGCCACA
Source organism: Cherax destructor (assembly GCA_009830355.1). Lineage (NCBI taxonomy): Eukaryota > Metazoa > Arthropoda > Malacostraca > Decapoda > Parastacidae > Cherax > Cherax destructor. The sequence goes on from WNWK01034713.1 coordinate 9,183, forward strand.
TAGAGTTCATTCATTTGTTCATGGAAATCTATCTTTAAGGCTCCAAAAATTTTTTTCCAAACTTTTGGGTTTCTGGAACGGATTAATTGAATTTCCATTATTTCTTATGGGGAAAATAGTTTTTTTTTGCCGATTTTGGTTTTAGTTGATCCATCTGGAACGGATCAAAATCGAAAACTAAGGGATGACTGTAATGTCTTTTGCATGTCTAGCCTTGTCTGAGCAGCTTTGTACTTTCCCACCCAGTGGCCTATATGCCTTGGTAGCCTTTCTTCCCACTGATATGAGGTTCCCTGGGTTTAATGACAATCTATCTCCCTCTTTAGGTACATACCCCATAAAAGCGTCTCCCCAAGGTAGCTGAGTGTTCGTCACTCCCTACTTGGTTTGGCTTACCTGGCGGTTCATCGTGTACACTAATATTCATTATCACTACTCCCCCCAGCTATTGTGGTGTCAGCTTCCCCCCTCTCTGGCATTGCAGGGAATTCATGTGGAATCCTGCCACCGATGATATATCCTACTGGGGATCTGTATAAACCAATTCCTTCCTTAACAGTCCGTCGTGTAGACAGGAAGTCATCTAGATAGTTGGCTCCCATCAGGATACCTACATTTCTGACTGTGTCAGTGGTAATGCCTGGTCTGCCAGTTTCACACCAAGGTCTTTCAATCACTTGGCTGCTGCAGCAAGACCTCTGGCCGTAATTGCTGCAGGTAACGTCTTTACTACCAAGGCTGTAATATATCTGCGATGTCCACCCAATTTAACAGTGACATCCACAACATCGTAAGACTTGGGCGGGCCCTGACTTGTAGCACCTCCCAATGTCACACTAACTTTGTTGGTGGCCTTCAACTTTAATTTAGCCACCAACTTCTCTGTTATCATGGACACTTGTGCTCCCGAGTCAAAGAATATTTCGGGTTGTTTCGGATCTGTTCCCGTTCACAACCCCTGCCATGACTGTAGGTAGGGCAGCAACTCTGTGATTCTCACTCAGATTAGAGACTTTGCCCACACTAATCATGCTGGCTACCACTTCAGGCTCGGACTCTCTTTCTATCTCTACCAGAGAAACGTCCCTACTAGCCTGGGGTTCCCTTAAATTATTGGGACATAGTGCAGTATGGTGCTTACCTTTCCGGCAGTTATAGCACTCTGAAAGATGTGACTGGCAATCTTCTGCCTCATGTCCCCCACAACACCTTAAGAATAGCTGCAACTCCTTTAGTCTCCGCTGCCTACTGCTCAGTGTTGTATACTGAGAGCAACTTGTGCTAGTGTGTTCGCCTTCGCAGAACACGCATATTCTGGTACGAGTGTCCCTGAGGGTCTGCTTAGAGGACCTTGTCTTAGACACTTCTTTGCCATAGTACACCCCAATGTTAGCTTTATGAGCTTTAAATTGATCTCCCGAGTTTTCTGAGTAACTAACTGTTTGTTTATGTGATGATGGTGGTGACTCTTCTTTCTCACCTATGCTCAAATGAGAAACGAGATCTCCCAACCCCTCAATAATTTGCTGTATTGTAAACTCATGTACTGTAGTTCTAGCCAGTTTCCTCTGAATCGTCTGACTGACCATCCATTCTGATCTACCCCAATCACGTAAATCTTTGAGACTATTTGTCAAGCTCACAACTTTGATTCGGAACTTCTCTAAGCTCTGACGGTCATGACGGCAAACCTCAAGATCTGCCAATTGATAAAATATATCCACCATTATCTCCTCTGTGTTACCAAACGCATCCTTTAGTTGATCCTTAGCATGCTGATAATTAATATCAGTGGTTTGGTAATGCCGGACCAAGTCCAGGGCTTTACCCTTAACCCTTTCAGGGTTTTGGTCGTACTAGTACATCTTACGCACTGGGGTTATTGACATACTAGTACGCCTAAATTCTAGCGCCCTCAAATCAAGCAGAAACAGGCTGTTAGGCCTAGATGTGATAGAATGGGTCTGTGCGGTCAGTGTGCACAGTATAAAAAAATTCCTGCACCACACAGTGCATAATGAGGAAAAAAAAACTCTGACCGTGTTTTTGGTTTAAAACAGCGACTTTGCAGTCTATTTTCGTATGGTATTTATTGTTGTATTTTCGTTTTCTTGTTCTCATTTGATAGAATGGAAGATATATTACAGAAATAGAGATGATTTTGATTGCTTTGACAATAACAAGTACCTTGAAATTGAGCTCAAAGTAGCAAAAATGTTAAATTTTTGACGATGTTCAAGAGTAAACAAATCACACCATGCGTCCAATACACATCAACTGGCGAGTCTAATATTCATGCACAAGTGCTCTGATATTATTTATACCATTTTACAATGATGCAGTTGTATACATAACAATACATCTTCTATTTTTTGTGAGAATAAAAATTCAAAATGGAAAGCAAAAGTAATGTAAGAGGGGCCTGGAGACGTGACTAATGAACAGAGAAGATGTTATTTTAGTGTCAGGAATGTCTGTCTTGTTTATTATGGATCCTATTTTGAAATTGGCATCGTTTGAAATTTGTGTGAAATTGGCCAAATTGCCATTTTCTGACCACTATTTTGGGTAGTTGAAATTGGTAAATAGGCGGTTTCTTGTACTCAATCGATAGAAGAAATGGAGTTCTAGCAAAATATTTATAATTTTAGTAGACTGAAACATTGGAATGTGCCGAAAATAGGGCTCAAAGTGGGCGAAATCGCGGATGCGTAAGTGTCATGGCTACCGCTAACTTCGCGAAAGCATAATTCCGTTAGTTTTCGATCAAATTTCATAATTTTTGTGGCGTTATGATCGGAAAAAGATTCTCTATCATTCCATAAGAAAAAATAATTTTTTTTTAAATTCGTGGACCCTGAAAACAAGTTTCAGAGACCCCCCTTGGACCCCCAAAGGGTTAAGTTGTGAACGTAAATACTGTAATTTGGTGGCTTCCGACAAATGATCCCTGTCATCTATCTGGGATTTAAACTGATCCCAGAAAGCAATGTACAGTGGACCCCCGAGTAACAAACACCCCGGAAATCGTACAATTATGTAAGTATAATATTGTAAGTGCTTGGGAAGTGTATTTTTGGCAGTCTGAAATAGACTAACCTACGTGACATTTTTCTTAAGGGAGTAAATTCGTTCGGTAATGGCACTTGAGCAGGCTTCTGGAGTGAAGTTTTTACGTTACTCGGGGGTCCACTGTACTCTGTCAAGGTTCCGTCGAACATTGGTAAATTCAATGTAGGCAATCTGGGTAACACTCTAGAAGGACTGTGGCGGCCTGTGCGCCCTGTACTATCATTTGTTGCCCCTGCTATATTAGCCTTCAATGTTTTCCTTAACTTTTTGCAGAGTCCCCTCTCTGCTAGACATTCGGCCCTCTGATCTTCGCATTCCTCCCAAGCTGCCTCGACAACATCCTCAGGCTCACCTGTCTCATAACGAAGATAGGCGGTCTCCAAGGTCTTTAGCCTTTCCTCTAAAAGCTCTAAGCACCTTCCTAGATCCTCGCAATCTACATCTGGGTTTCCTCTGACAGCTCGGCACTCCCTAAATGCCTTGTTTAAGCGTCCCTTGTTGGCTCCCATAGACCGCTTTAGCTGAATTAGAGCTTGGGCAGCTCCTTTCTGAGTCTCATCCTTCATTGTTGTGGTTTAGTTAAGAGTGCATCACTAATTTGTACTTTAATTAGCCCACTCCACAGCATGATATGGTAATAGGTGAGAATAAGGGAGTCCCAAAGCTCCTCAACAAGCTTAACGACCTTCTTTACTTATATTGACTTGACTCAGAATTAAAATGTACACTGTTAGCCCCCAACCCAACTGAACTGTATGTTGTTGTTATGAAAGCTTAACCTAGCAATTCCCTGTACACATCAGTAATAGTTACAGGACTTAAGCTAGCCTCTGGTGCAAATCACAAATTAAAATGAGTCAAAGACAATGAAATTCACACAGTAAAAACGCAGTCTTTGCAAATTAAATTCACTTTGTTAGCACAAATAAATTCAGTAATTCAACTTATGAAACAGTGAGTTAATATTGTTGTGTGATTAGCTTGGCTTAACTGTGCCTAGCTTATTTTAATTCAGTGTAGTTAGTTGGAGAAGGTAAATCCTAGCCTAACTTTAGATAACTGTTGAAATTAGTGTGCAACTATAACCTAAATCTAGCTTTGCAATTCAAGGTAAATGTTAACTAGGTTAAATCTGACCTAGCTGTTATAACTGTTATAAATATTGAAGAGGCCTAACCTAACTGTGGCTACCTTGCAAATTTACTGTAAGTAATTAACCCTTTGGGGGTCCCAAGGCCCTCTCCGAAACTCGTTCTCAGGGTCGCAAATTTTTCGGAAAAAATATATATTATTTTTTTCATATGAAATGATAGAGAATCTTTTTCCGATCATAACACCACCAAAATTATGAAATTTGATGGAAAACTAACGGAATTATGCTCTCGCGAAGTTAGCGGTATCAATGACATTTACGCATCGGCGATTTCGCCCATTTTGAGCCCTATTTTAAGCAAATTCCAATGTTTCAGTCCACTAAAATTATAGATATTTCACTAGAATTCCATTTGTTCTATCAAATGAGTATAAGAAACCGCCAATTTACCGATTTGAACTACCCAATAAGATGGTCAGAAATTTGCAATTTGGCCAATTTCACACAATTTCAAAAGATGCTAATTTCAAAATAGGGTCCAGAATAAACAAGACAGACATTCCTAGCACTAAAATAACATTTTATCTGTTCATTAGTCACATCTCCAGGCCTTTCTTACATTACTTTTGTTTTCCATTTTGAATTTTTACTCTCACAAAAAATAGAAGATTTACTGTTATGTATACAACTGCATCATTGTAAAAATGGTATAAATAATATCAGCACACTTGTGCAAGAATATTAGACTACCCAGTTGATGTGTATTGGACGCATGGCGTGATTTGTTTACTCTTGAAAATCAGCAAAAATCGAACATTTTCGCTACTTTGAGCTCTTTTTCAAGGTACTTGTCATCGTGAAACCAGTCAAAATTATCTCTATTTCTGTAATATATCATCCATTCTATCGAATGAGACTAAGAAAACGAGTATACAAGCATAAATACTATACGAAAATAGACTGCAAAGTCGTTGTTTTAAACCTAGTACGGCCAAAACCCCGAAACGGTTAAATATACAAGTTTCCTACCCTGGCTTACTTGTAATCACTGTAAATAATTAAACTCACAAGCTTAACTAGCCTACTCTGGCCTGCCTGTAGATTACTGTAAATAGATTAAATTTACAAGCTTAACTAGCCTACTCTGGCCTGACTGTAAATTACTGTAAATATATTAAATTTACAAGCTTAACTAGCCTACTAGGCCTGCCTGTAAATTACTGTAAATAGTACTTCTGTGAGCAGTTAGCTAGCCTAGCCTACCTTATGTAAGTCTTTGGGCCTAGGTGTGCTAACTTAACCTAACTTTGATAATGCCTGGTACATTAACTGTGGCCTAGCTAAATTAAGACTAATCTGTCTGCTAACCTAGCTATTCCACATCTCGGTTAGAAGGACCATGTAGAAATTTGTCTATGGACTGCCTCCTTGTAAGCTGCCCCCTGGCAAGCACTGTTGACACCGACACTCTGAGATGCTCCTCTCAGACTTACAAGTGGCTTATGGGACAGATTTCTAAATAACTGCAGCTGCAAGAATTCCCCAACTACATGCACGACTAAAAAGGGGGTGAACTTACTTGATAGAGAAGAAATGTCTCCTAGTCTTCCAGACTCCCTAAGCCTTAGTCTCCTTGAAATCGATGTCATGCAGACAGTGCTATGTTCTGCAAGAATTCAAGTTGTATTAGTGTCCTGCCTGAAACTCAGAAATCCCAAACTCCAAGGGGGTTATCCTTTAAGCAATATCTAAGCAGTATGGGACACTAGCTTCCAGACTTGTACTTAAGAGATGACGCTGGTACATACCAATGTAATAGCGTCCGTCTGCTCGAGACCCACAGATAAACTCACTAACGTTTCCCCCAGAAAACTGGCCAGATACTGAGAAAAAGGAAAGTTATCGTCTTACTGTAATGGGTCTGATGGAGAAAGATATCCACAGCACTTCGAGATATCTTCTCCGAGATCCCCAGGTCTGATGTTGGTAGACACGTGGGTTGCCGCGCAGCTGTTCACGGCAGTTGTTGACAGAACGGTGTCTGGTCTGAGAAGAACGCAGGTCATGCGTCATGAGTCCCACACTGCTTGACCTCAGCATGGGATTGCCATTTCTCGTTGGCTTATATAACCTAATGTTCGCCTATTGAGGCCTAAATCTACCTATGTTAAGGTGCTAAAACTACATTATTAATATCTAAAGTTGCCTCAGTAATCCTAATATTAGTTACTAACTGTACAAACTTACCTAGACCTTCCTAGGAGAGTAAATCTACGAATTAATATGTGCAATCTCTCTACCTCCGCCAACTTGAGTGTGTGTCTTGTTTGGGTGGGTGTGTGGGTTCGTAAACTCCGAGGACCTACCGGTGGTATGTTTAACCCTTTGACTGTCGGAGACCCCTTTCTGAAACTGTCATTCTATGTCGGGAAATATTCGAAAAAAAAAAAATTATTTTTTCTTATCAAAATGTTAAGATTATTTTTCTGATTGTTTTTATCCTAAAAGCAGATTTTTGCCATCAATACTTACCGAGATATGGAGGTGTAAAGTTGGCAGAAAATGAGCCGCGTATGGCAATAGCGGCAAATGCCACTCACTTGGTAAACATTTGTTTACTTCCATTCATAGATTTCTTGTTTTTTTCACTATTTTCTTTTTTTACGTAACTTATGTGGCCTGTGAGACCAAGGTAAGGTGCAATGTATATATATACATTCGTGTATGCAACACAATATGGACTCAGCCAAAATTCACCCTGAAGCTCGTGCTAATTATCGGATCAATTTACCCTTCAGTGACTCACGAGGCTGCTATTCAGACCCTCAAAATCTCCACAAGAACTTCACAAATTAGTACTCATATGCACGATTCGGGATTGTTAACCGAGGTCCACTGTACAGTGGACCCTCGGTTAACGAATACCCCGGAAATCGTGCAATTATGTAAGTATAATTTTGTAAGTTCTTGTGGAAGTGTATTTTTGGGGGTCTGAAATAGACTAACCTACGTGAAATTTTTCCTTAAGGGAGTAAATTCGTTCGGTAATGGCACTTGAGCAGACTTCAGGAGTGAAGTTTTTACGAAACTCGGGGGTCCACTGTAATAGCATAAACATTAGTATCTTTATATTGTTTACAAAACTTGTTTACACAAACCAACAATCCAAAAAAATCTTTATTACTAATGTTCTATAATATATATACAAATGTGCAGTCACTGGATATGTTCATAGACGTTCTGCAGCTTGTGGAACTCTTTGAAACATGGTTCCATGCACAGTGGTGTTTTACATTCCTCACACATAAAACGAGTGTGTCTGCATTTTTGTGGGTGTTTTTTTTTTTTGTATATGCACAGACAAAACATCTCTTCTGAGCAGTTTTCTTCAAAGTAGCAGCAGGCAGTTGTGTTAGGTAGTTATCCTAGGTTGATGGTCGTCTGGGTCGTCATTCCTTCCGTCCTTCCTTCCTTCCTACATTCCTTCTTACCTACCTACCTTCCTTCCTTCCTACCCACCCACCCACCCACCACCACCCACCCACCCACCACCACCCACCACCCACCTACCACCACCTACCACCAACCCACCTTCCTTCCTTCCTTCCTTACTACCTTTCATCTCGTCCTTCCTTTCTCCCTTCTGTTTTCTATACACACATAGTCACTGGACATGTGCCTAGAACTGCTATATGCTTCTGGAAGCTGGTTGTTATGTCTGGGTCATCATTCCGACCTTCCTTCCTTCCTACATTCCTTCTAACCTTCCTTCCTACATTCCTTCCTTCCTTTCATCTCGTCCTTCCTTTATTCCTTCCTTCTGGTTTCTATATATACGCATATATAATCACTGGAGACTTCATAGAATTGCTATTAGCTTCTGGAAGCTGGTTGTTGTTTCTGGGTCATCATTCCTTTCTTCCTTCCTGCTTTCCTTCCTGCCTTCCTTCCTGCCTTCCTTCCTGCCTTCCTTCCTACCCTCCTTCCTACCCTCCTTCCTACCTTCCTTCCTGCCCTCCTTCCTACCTTCCTTCCTACATACCTTCCTTCCTACATACCTTCCTTCCTACATACCTTCCTTCCTACATGCCTTCCTACATTCCTTCCTTCCTACATTCCTTCCTTCCTACATTCCTACCTACCTACCTACATAACTTCCTTTCATACCGTCCTTCCTTCTTTTCATCTCCTTCCTTCCTTCTGGTTTCTATATATACGCATATATAGTCACTGGACACTTCATAGAACTGATAATAGCGTCTGGAAGCTGGTTGTTGTGAGTGTGTGGACTTATAAATACTATGCTGATTCAGGGTGCGGCTGCTGTCAAAATGACATATTATACCATCACTTCCCACCCTCACTGCCTTGTCAACACCCATGGGGTCCCATGCTCTTCTTCCCCACAGTCCTTCCTACCTACTTACGTACCTACTTACGTACCTACTTATGTACCTACTTACCTACTTGCTTACCTACTTGCTTACCTACTTGCCTACCTACTTACCTACCTACCTACCTACTTACCTACCAACCTATTGTTCTATGATATATATATACACATATATAATGACTGGACACTTTCCATCAACTTCACTTACCGCTTGAAGCTGTGTGTGTGTGTGTGTGTGTGTGTGTGTGTGTGTGTGTGTGTGTGTGTGTGTGTGTGTGTGTGTGTGTGTGTGTGTGTGTGGACATCTAAATTTGCTGAGTCAGGGTAAGGCAGCTGTCAAAATGACATATTATACCATTACTCACCACCCTCACTGCCTGTCAACACAAAAGGGGACCCATGTCTTCTCCCCCACAACCTCCTTCCTAGCTTCCTTTCTTCCTTCATTCCTTTCTTATTTATTTCCTTCCTTCCTTTCTTACTTATTTCCTTCCTTCCTTCCTTCCTCTCATCTCTTCCTTCCTTCCTCTCATCTCTTCCTTCCTTCCTCTCATCTCTCCTTCCTTTCTTACTTCTTTTGTTCCTTCCTCTCATCTCTCCTTCCTTTCTTACTTCTTTTGTTCCTTCCTCTCATCTCTCCTGCCTTCCTTCCTTTCCTCCTTCCTTCTTTCCTTCCTCTCATCTCTTCTTTCCTTCCTTCTTTTCATCTCTTCTTTCCTTCCTTCCTCTCATCTCTTCTTTCCTTCCTTCCTCTCATCTCTTCTTTCCTTCCTTCCTCTCATCTCTTCTTTCCTTCCTTCCTCTCATCTCTTCTTTCCTTCCTTCCTCTCATCTCTTCTTTCCTTCTTTACTTTCTTTCCTTCTTCCTTCCTTCCTTCTGGTATCCTGGGCATTGCTTTCGGTCACAAACTCCTCATAACCATGAAATTCATCTTCAGAGACACTTCCATCTGTGTTAGAGCTATCACTGGGGAAGAGAAGAGTCCCAGATTCGCCGAGGAGTCAGATAATTCTTACCACTAGGGATGCTGAACATGGACTACTGAAATGGCTTTCCCACAATGCACCACTTACTGCCAGATTTTTTTTATACTGCGCACACTGACCACACAGACCCATTCTCTCACATGTGGGCCTACCAGCTTTCTCCCACTTGATTTGAGGCCGCTAGAATTTAGGCGTATAAATACGTCCGAAAATTGGCTCGTAAGACGATATATACGTCCAAAACAGTCAAAGGGTTAAGGCTTCACACGGCTTATTTGCCCTGTGGAACTTTTAGCAAGGAAATAAGTTTCCACATCCTCCCTATCTTCCAGATACCAGCAACTCTCTACAGTAAAGGTAAGTAAATGTTATTTTAAAAGTTCAATTATAAATTTCTTACTTTATATATGATAAATAATTGTTTTGTGTATGTAAAACTATAGTTAATCTTCACAAAATGAATTTTTTGTGAATATATTTTTTTGTCTGGAACAGATTAATTGTATTTACATTAGGTCTTATGGGAAATAACATAAGAACATAAGAAAGAAGAAACACTGCAGTAGGCCTACTGGCCCATGCAAGGCAGGTCCATTTGTCAGCTTAGACCAATGACCCACCTAGTCAGGTCATATCCTCTGAAGGAAGGAGCATGGCATCAGACCTAGTAGCAGAAGCTAGTCAGGTCCAACTCACACCCACCCACAGCCACTCATGTATTTATCTAACCTATTTTTACTTTCCTCTTATAAGGGGAGTGTTAATGCGACATGACATCAGTGAATCCTTGGTGTTTGCCACAGTATTTGCTCTAGCTGGCACTCAATTGAACTGGTGACCCCACAAGGTACTAAGTGGTCCCAGATTTTTTTAATACTGCGCACACTGAGGACGCAGATCCACTCTCTCATGTCTAGGCGACTCAGGCCTATCGCACTAAATTTGAAGGAATGAAAAATAAAACGTAGATCTACATTCGGAGCAGTACGCACGTGAACACATATCTACGTGTGGACAGTTTAAGGGTTAATGATAATTTTCCTATTTTTCATGCTAGACTCAACACCACCGTCTCACCACAATCCATATTATCGATGCCATGGATGCCACGCCTTGAGCTCCTCTCCCTCAGATAAACCATATGTACAGTAGACCATCATTCAACCCTTTCACGGTTTTTTACATACTAGTACGTCTTATGTACCAGGGTGTTTGACGTACTAGTACGCATAAATTCCAGCACCCTCAAATCAAGCGGGAAAAGGCTGGTAGGCCCAGATGTAAGAGAACGGGTCTGCGTGGTCAGTGTGCGCAGTACAAAAAAAAAATCCTGCAGCACACAGTGCATAATGAGGAAAAAAAAAACTGACCGCGCTTTTGGTTTAAAACAGCGACTTTGCAGTCTATTTTCGTATGGTATTTATGGTTGTATTCTCGTTTTCTTGGTCTCATTTGATAGAATGGAAGATATATTACAGAAATAGAGATAATTTTGATTGGTTTCACGATGACAAGTACCTTCAAATTGAGCGCAAAGTAGCGAAAATGTTCGATTTT
>WNWK01034714.1:0-20283 GCA_009830355.1 Cherax destructor
ACCCCCAAAACCCCAAAGGGGGTTCCACCAGGAGGTATCCCCCGGGGGGGCCCCCAGGGGGGATACCACCCAGGAGGAAAAACCCCAAAACCCCCCCGGGTTACCCCAAAGGGGGTATAACCCCAGGAGGTACACCCCGGGGGTCTACCACCCGGGGGTACACCCCCGGAGGTAAAACCCCCCGGGGGACTCCCCCCCAAAAGGGGGAAAAAAAGGGGAATTTTTTCAATTAAGGGGGTTTAAAAAAAAAAATTTACCCTTTTTCTACCCCGGCCACCCCCAGAAACTTTTTTTAAAAAATTTTTAATTTTTTTATTTTTTTTTTTTTTTTTTTAAAAAAATTTAAATTTTTTATTTTATTTATTAATTATAATAAATTTTAAATATATATATATATATATATATATATATATATATATATATATATATATATTATATATATATATATATATATATATATATATATATATATATATATTATATATATATATATTTATAATAATCCCCTTTTACAAGAGAGGAGGACAAAAGAGGAGAGGGAATGAGGTAGAGGTGAGTGATGGAGACAGAAGAGTAAAGAGGAGGGGATAGGAGGAAGAGGGGACAGCGAGGGAGAGGAGAGAGAGGAAAAGGAATTTTAAGAGCATGAAGCTAGTACGTAAAACCAGGGAGTGTGGCACTTGGTCCATCTCACCTTACAACTCTCCCTGCTCATCCCTCTCTCTCTCTCTCTCTCTCTCTCTCTCTCTCTCTCTCTCTCTCTCTCTCTCTCTCTCTCTCTCTCTCTCTCTCTCTCTTCCTCCTCTCTCCTCCCTCTTCCCTTTCCCTCTCCAACTCCCTTTCCTCTTCCTTCTCTCTCTCCTATCTTCTCTTTCTGTCCTAACCCATCCGTCTCTCCCATACTGTTTCACCCCACCCTCACCTTCTCTCAGTTATTTCCCTCCCTTGGCTCCTTCCTGTGTCTTTTCGTGCACGTGGGCAGGGTTCTCCTCGTGTGCAGGGTGCTCCTCGTGTGCATGGTGCTCCTCGTGTGCAGGGTGCTTCTCGTGTGCAGGGTGCTTCGTGTGCAGGGTTCTCCTCGTGTGCAGGGTGCCCTCGTGTGCAGGGTTCTCCTGTGTGCAGGGTGCTCCTCGTGTGCAGGGTGCCCTGTGTGCAGGGTGCTCCCGTGTGCAGGGTGCTCCCGTGTGCAGGGTGCCTCGTGTGCAGGGTGCTCCCGTGTGTTAATGGCCGGGGTGTGTGATATTCCCAGTGATTGTTATGGTGGACCGCCCTCGTTGTTTGTAATAGTTCCACTCTTGCAGGGTGGAAAGGAGAGGGGGAGAGAAGCATAGAGGGAGGGAGGGAGGCAGGGAAGGAGTTAGTGAGAGAGGGTGGGGAGAATGTAGGAGAGGGTGGGGAGAATGTAGTTGGGAGTTAAAGCTTCACTTCCTTTCTTGCTGCAATGTATTCAGCATTGAATACATTGACAGGTACAGTGGTGGAGGTACCATAGACTGACAGGTACAGTGGTGGGAGGTACCATAGACTGACAGGTACAGTGGTGGGAGGTACCATTGACTGACAGGTACAGTGGTGGGAGGTACCATAGACTGACAGGTACAGTGGTTGGAGGTACCATAGACTGACAGGTACAGTGGTGGGAGGCACCATAGACTGACAGGTACAGTGGTGGGAGGTACCAGACTGACAGGTACAGTGGTGGAGGCACCATAGACTGACAGGTACAATGGTGGGAGGTACCATAGACTGACAGGTACAGTGGTGGGAGGCACAATAGACGACAGGTACAATGGTGGGAGGTACCATAGACTGACAGGTACAGTGGTGGGAGGCACCATAGACTGACAGGTACAATGGTGGAGGCACCATAGACTGACAGGTACAATGGGGGGAGGCACCATAGACTGACAGGTACAATGGGGGGAGGCACCATAGACTGACAGGTACAATAATGGAGGCACCATAGACTGCAGGTACTAAATGAGTGTGAAACATAAGACTGTAATTGTTTTGCATGATGGTAGGATTGCTGGTCTCTTTTTCTGTCTCATAAACATGCAAGGTTGCAGGTATGTCTTGCTACTTCTACTTACACTTAGGTAACACTACACATTCATGTACAAGCATATATATACTAACCCCTCTTGGTTTTTCATCTATTTTTCTTCCTAGTTCTTGTTCTTGTTTATTTCTGCTTATCTCCATGGGGAAGTAGAAAAGAATTCTTCCTCCGTAAGCTATGCGTTCGTAAGAAGCGACTAAATGCCGGGAGCAATAGGGCTAGTAACACCTCTCCTGTATAAATTACTAAAAACAAGATAAGGAAAAACTTCATAAAATTGTGATGTTTGAATGTGCGTGGATGTAGTGCGGATGATAAGAAAGAAATGATTGCTATTGTTATGAATGAAAAGAAGTTGGATGTCCTGGCCCTGCGAAACAAAGCTGAAGGGGGTAGGCGAGTTTCAGTGGGAGAAATAAATGGGATTAAGTCAAGAGTATCTGAGAGAGTTAGAGCCAAGGAAGGGGTAGCAATAATGTTGAAGAATCAGTTATATAAGGAGAAGAGGGAACATAAATGTATAAATTCAAGGATTATGTGGATTAAAATAAGGGTCGGATGTGAAAAGTGGGTCATAATAAGTGCGTATGCACCTGGAGAAGAGAGGAGTGTAGAGGAGAGAGAGAGATTTTGGGAGATGTTAAGCGAGTGTGTAGAAACTTTTGAGCCAAGTGAGAGAGTAATCGTGGTAGGGGGCCCAAATCCTAAAGTAGGAAAGCGTAGGAGAGAGGTGGTAGGTAAGTTTGGGGTGCCAGGTGTAAATGATAATGGGGAGCATTTGATTGAACTTTGTATAGAAAGGGGTTTGGTTATAGGTAACACATATTTTAAGAGAAAGAGGATAAATAAGTATACAATATATGATGTAGGGTGAAATGACAGTAGTTTGTTGGACTACATATTGGTAGATAAAAGACTGTTGGGTAGACTTCAGGATGTACATGTTTATAGAGGGGCCACAGATATATCCGATCACTTTTTAGTTGTAGCTACAGTAAGAGTAAAAGGTAGATGGGATACAAGGAAGAATGGAAACAGCAAGTAAGAGAAAGGGAAGATTTTTAAACTAAAGGAGGAGGCGGTTAGGGTAAGATATAAACAACTGTTGGAGGACAGATGGGCAGGAGAGTATAGGCAGTGGGGTGAAGAGGTATGGGGTAAGTTTAAGAATATAGTGTTAGAGTGTTCAGCAGAAGTTTGTGGTTATAGGGAAAGTGGGTGGGAGGGAAGAAGAGCGATTGGTGGAAGGATGATGTAAGAGAGAAAAAAGTTAGCATATGAGGAGGTTTTAAAAAAGTAGAAGTGATGTAAGGAGGGAGGAGTATATGGGGAAAAAGAGAGGTTAAGAAAGTGGTGAAGCAATGAAAAAAAGAGAGCAGAGAGAGGGTGGGTGAGATGTTATAAAACAAATTTTATTAAAATAAGAAAAGTTTGGAGGGAGATTAATAAGTTAGGAAAGCCGGAAAAATGGATTTGATTTAAAAAAGGGAGAAAAGATTATTAAATAAGAGTTAGAGGTTTTCGGGAAGATGGAGGGAATATTTTGAGGAATTGTTAAATGTTGATGAAGATAGGAAGCGGATTTGTGATAGGGCAAGGAGGAATAACATCTTATAGGAGTGAGGAAGAACCAGTTGTGAGTGTAGGGAAGTTCGGAGGCAGGAGTAGAATGAAAGGGGGTAAAGCAGTGGGATTGATGGGATAAAGATAGAAATGTTAAAGTAGGTTGGGATATAGTTTTAGAGTGGTTAGTGTTTTATTTAATAAATGTATGGAAGAGGGTAAGGTCCCCAGGGTTTGGGCAGAGACATGATAGTTCCTTTGTATAATGGCAAAGGGGACAAAAGAGAGTGTAAAAATTATAGGGGAATAAGTCTGTTGAGTATACCTGGTAAAGTGTATGGTAGAGTTATTATTGAAAAATTAGGGAAGACAGAGAGCAGGATAACAGATGAACAAGGAGGCTTTAGGAAGGGAAGGGGGGAAACTAAGTGTTTGCAGTGAAACATATAGGTGAACAATATTTAGACAAGGGTAAAGAGGTTTTTTGGGGATTTATGGATTTGGAAAAGGCATGTGATAGGGTTAATAGGGGGGGCAATGTGGCAGATGTTAAAATGTATGGAATAAGGGGTAGGTTATTGAAAACGGGAAAAGTTTTTACGAGGATAGGAGGCCCAGGTTAGAGATATAGGCGAGGGAGATTATTTCCCAGTAAAAGTAGGCCTTAGACAGGGATGTATGTCACCATGGTTGTTCAATATATTTATAGATGGAGTTGTAAAGAAGGAATGTCTAGTGTTGGCAAGAGGTGGGGGTTAAAAGATAAAGAATCTAACACAAAGTGGGAGTTGTCACAGTTGCTCTTTGCTGATGACACTGTGCTTTTGGAGGATTCTGAAGAAAAAGGCAGAGGTTGGTGGATGAGTTTGGTAGGGCGTAAAAGAAGGAAATTAAAAGTGAATATAGGAAAGAGAAGGTGATGAGGATAACAAAAAAAATAGGTAACGGAAGATTGGATATCGATTGGAGGGAGAGAGTAGGGAAAGGAGGTGAATGTGTTCAGATATTTGAGAGTGGATGTGTCAGCAGATGGGTAAGAAGGATGAGGTGAATCATAGAATTAACGAGGGGAAAAAAGTGGAGGGATGGGGGAGCTTTGAGACAGAGAACCTTTATCCATGAAAGCAAAGAGGGGAATGTATGAGAGATAGTTATACCCAACACTTTGTAAGGGTGGAGACATGGGTTGTGAATATTGTAACAAGGAGAAGTCTGGAGGCAGTAGATGTCATGTTGAGGGCAATGTGGGGTGTGAATATAATGCAGAGAATCCAGTTTGGAGATTAGGAGGGGTGGGGTTACCAAAACTATTATCCAGAAGCTGAGGAGGGGTTGTTGAGATGGTTTGGACATATAGAAGGATGGAACAAAATAGAATGACTTGGGAGTGTATAAATCTGTAGTGGAGGGAAGGCGGGGTAGGGGTCGGCCTAGAAAAGGTTGGAGGGAGGGGTAAAGGAGGTTTTGTGTGCGAGGGCTTGGACTTCGAGCAAGGTGGTGAGCGTGTTAGATAGGAGCGAATGGAGACAAAAAGGTTTTAGACTTGACGTGCTGTTGGAGTGTAGGCCGGTAACATTTGAAGGGTTTCAGGGAAACCGTCAGGCCGGACTTGGGTTCCTGGAGATGGGAAGTACAGTGCCGGCACTCTGAAGGAGGGGTGTTAATGTTGCAGTTCTGTAGCTGTAGTGTAAGCACGCCTCTGGCAAGACAGTGATGGAGTGAATGATGATGAAAGTTTTTCTTTGTTGGGAAATCTGCCTTGGTGGGAAAGGCCTATGTGTTAATAAAAAAAAATATATATATATATATATATATATATATATATATATATATATATATATATATATGTCGGCCGATTAGGTAAAACTTTATTTTGGCTTAAATAGCAACGTCTTCTTGCCATATAAGACAAGGAAAATTTGTGTATGCAATAATTTGAAAATCATTTTGAACCTAACGAAAAAATATATTTCATTGTGTTTGTTTATTATTAAATTAATGTTAACATATCTAAAATATATTTGGGGATAGGCTAAATTAAATTGCGCTTTTGTAATAAGGTTAGGTAGGTTTTCAAAGTTTTTGGTAAAAAATAAATATTTACATTAACATAAATGAAAAAATATATCTTTAAACGTATAAGAGAAATTTTTAGAAAAGACTTAATTTGAAATGAGTTCTTGCTAATTAAGTTTTACCTAATCGGCACGACATATATATATATATATATATATATATATATATATATATATATATATATATATATATTATGTCGTCCGAATAGGCAGAACTTGCTATTTTGGCTTAAATAGAACGCTTCTTGCCATATAAGACAAGGAAAATTTGGTATGCATTACTTCCCAAAATCATTCTGAACCTAACGAAAAATATATTTCATTGTGTTTGTTTATTATTAAATTATTGAAAACGTATCTAAAAATATTTAGTTGGGTTAGGCTAAATTAAATTGCGCTTGTTATAATAAGGTTAGGTAGGTTTTTAAGTTTCTTTTGGTACAAAATTATAAATTTTACATTAACCCTAAATGAAAAAATATATCTTTAAACGTATAAGAGAAAATTTTAGAAAGGACTTATTTTAAATGAGTTCTTGCTAATTGACCAGTTTTACCTAATCGGCACGACATATATATATATATATATATATATATATATATATATATATATATATATATATATATATATATATATATATTTATTTATTTATTATGTGTGTGTGTTTGTCGGCTTCATAAGTTTAACTTGCCGAATAGGCCGAATTCCCTTAAAAATTAATTTTCCCAAAAAAAAATTATCTTACGGATTAATAGTTTTTTTTTCATTGACAATGATATAAAGTTTTTTTTTTTGGGCCCCCAAAACTAAAAAGAAACCTCACCTAATTTCCCCCTTAAAACCCCAACGTATATTTTTTTTATTTTAAATTTGCTATGTATAAATAGGTTATTTAAAAATTTAATAATTTTTAAAATCAATTATATACATTTTTTCCCCTTTGTTCAGTTGGGGATTTCCGCTGATTTAGGGAAAAAAGAAATTCTTCCCCGGTTAATTAAACGAATGAATAGTTCGCCAGTTCAGGAAGAAACAAGAATAATAAGTTGTCTGTATATTCCGTAGATACATGAAGTGGCGAGGTGAGGGGAACCTAATTGGGGTGGTGAGTACATTCACAAGTTGAGTGACGTACCTCAGAGACATTCACAAGTTGAGTAAATCGGCACCTTTCAAAGGTAAAATTAAATTAAAGGTTGAGTTGGAACGTACCCTCAGAGAACATTCACAAGTTGAGGACGGTTACCTCCAGAGTACATTCACAATTGGGGAGTGACGTACCTCAGAGTACATATGTCCACTTGCTTCCAGTACTATGTTGCACAGGGAAATTTGGTTAAAATTTTTTTTCCCAAAGCGTATTTCGATATTGTTCCCGGGGATTAACCCTTTTAAAATAATTATGTCCTCTGAAAGATTGAGGTTTTTGGGGGAATTCAGATCTTTGGAAAATTGAAGTTTTGGAAAAATCGAGCCCTTTGGAAAACTGGGCATTTGGGAAAAAAATTGAGGCCTCTGAAAATTTAACTCTTCTGAAGACTGAGTCCTCCGGAAAACTAAGTTCTTCTGGAAAGAGGGGAGCATTTGGGGAAAGATTCGGCCTTTTTGGGAAAAACTGATCAGTCTGACTGTGTTTGAAAATAACTTCTTCCTAAATGATGTTGTTGCTCGAATTTTTTTCTGTTGAAACAAAACTGAGTTTTCGTGACTATAACTGTTGACCCCTTTGTGTTGTGTAATAGTTTGCAGACATTAACCGGGGTTTCCCCCCGGGGAAACCCGGCCCCCAAAAGTTTGCAGTGTTTGGTTTACACCGTTGTTTCAGACTTGCAGGCATTTTCTGGTAAAGTATTGATTTTTTTCATTAGGTTATGAGAAAGCGACATCAATAATATTGCTAAACGTGTTGGGGAAAAGTCTTGAGGAAAAGGGGGCCTTAGAGGCAGGGGTTGGGGGGGATGTAAAAATATTTTGGTTTCTAAGTACTGACTGCATGAACCAGTCCGGGTGGGGGTAGTGGGCGTAATTGTTTTTCGATAATTTTTTTTGAAGAATGAGCCCCTTAAAAAAGTTAGGAATCTCCAGTGAGGAAACGTTTCGCCAGCCAGTGGATTCTTCAGTCTAATACAGAGAAAAACGAGGGAGATGAGGAGGAGTTTGAGGTAATCAGTCCCCAGCCTGGAATCGATGTGTTCATGCAGAGGTGAGGGAGGCAGAAGACGGGAAAGAGACGAAGAAATAGAAGGATAAACGAAAAAAAAAGGGTAAAAAAAAAAAAAAGGAAAAAAAAAAAAAGAAGGAAAAAAAAAATAAAAAGAAGGAAAAAAAAAGAAAAAAAAAAGAGGGGAAGAAAGAAAAAAAAGGGAAAAAGGAAGAGGAAAAGAAGAAGAGGAAGAAACAAGTAACAGTTATATTACTTAAGGGGGAAAATGAAAAATATGAGCAAAAAAATTTATATTTTTTTTTTTCGAGTTGAAAATTTTTTGGGGGTTGGGGGGCCCGTAGCTCGGTTTTGGAGGCGCACTCCCCCCACACTGGGGGGCCCCCGGGTTTGATTCCCGGTAAGGGTTTCCTTCAAGACACCTACTGTCCCTGTTCACCTAGCAGTAAAATAAGTGTTAGTCGACTGGTGTGGGTCGCATCCTGGGGAAAAAAATTACCTAATTTGCCCAAAAGCCTGCAAAAAAAAGGGGCTTTCTATATAGAATGTCACGATGTCAGCTAGGGGTTTTATACATTGTACACGTACTTGTAGAGGTAGAAAAAATTTTATTATTATTATTATTATTATTATTATTATTATTATTATTATTATTATTATTATTATTACCATGTCTCACATAAGGGGGGAGGCAATGCCTTTGAGAACGGCTCAGCCGGAGGAAAGTTGCTGCTTGCTGCCCGTCTTGTGGCACCCAAAAAATTTTCTTTTTGACTTCCACCGGGGGTTTCAGAAAGGTTGAAAATAGTTTAGGTTAACATGAGAGTAAGAGCATTAAGTTTTATGTGAAAAAAAGGGGCCAACCAGTCACAGGTCCAACCAGTCACAGGTCCAACCAGTCACAGGTCCAAGAGTCACAGGTCCAAGCAGTCACAGGTCCAAAGTGCACCCCAACAGTCACAGGTCCAAGAGTCACAGGTCCAAGCAGTCACAGGTCCAAGCAGTCACAGGCCCAAACCCAAAATCACAGGTCCAACCAGTCACAGGTCCAAGCAGTCACAGGTCCAACCAGTCACAGGTCCAACCAGTCACAGGTCCAAGCGGGGCACAGGTCCAACCAGTCACGGGGCCAAACCCAGCCCCATTTCCCAAAAACCGTCACAGGTCCAACCAGTCACAGGTCCAACCAGTCACAGGTCCAACCAGTCACAGGTCCAACCAGTCAAAAATTCCCAAACCAGTCAAAATTCCAACCAGTCACAGGTCCAACCAGTCACAGGTCCAACCAGTTGAGGTCCAACCAGTCACAGGTCCAACCAGTCACAGGTCCAACCAGTCACAGGTCCAACCAGTCACAGGCCCAAGCAGTCACAGGTCCAAGCAGTCACAGGTCCAAGCAGTCACAGGTCCAAGCAGTCACAGGTCCAAGCAGTAAAGGGGCCAAGCAGTCACAGGTCCAAGCAGTCACAGGTCCAAGCAGTCACAGGTCCAAGCAGTCACAGGTCCAAGCAGTCACAGGTCCAAGCAGTCACAGGTCCAAGCAGTCACAGGTCCAAGCAGTCACAGGTCCAAGCAGTCACAGGTCCAAGCAGTCAGGGGTCCAACCAGTCACAGGTCCAACCAGTCACAGGTTCAAGCAGTCACAGGTCCAAGCTTTTACAGGTCCAACCTTTTCACGGGTTCCAACCAGTCACAGGTCCAACCAGTCACAGGTCCAAGCAGTCACAGGTCCAAGCAGTCACAGGTCCAACCAGTCACAGTTCCAACCAGTCACAGGCCAAAAACCAGTCAGGGGGCCAAACCCCCAGTCAAGGTCCAACCAGTCACAGTTCCAGCCAGTCACAGTTCCAACCAGTCACAGGCCAAAAACCAGTCACAGGTCCAACCAGTCAGGGGCCAAACCCCAGTCACAGGTCCAACCAGTCACAGGCCAAACCCCAATACAGGCCCAAATTTTCCCCCCTTTTCCCCCTGTTTGTTTTCCCCATAAAAAAAAAAATTTTTTAAAGGGGAGGTGATGTAGGTAACACCTTTTAGCTTGTAAATACACCAAGGAACTCTTAACCTAACACTGTAAAACCATTTTGTGAGTAAAAAAAAAAGAGAGAGGGAGAAAGAGCCAGGAATTGAGAGCGAAGGTCGAGGGAGGTCGAGGGAGGGAGGTAGGGGGGAGGGAGGAGGGAGGGGGGAGGGGGGGAGGGAGGGGGGAGGGAGGGGGGGAGGGGGAGGGAGGGAGGGAGGGAGGGAGGGAGGGAGGGAGGGAGGGAGGGGGGGAGGGAGGGAGGGAGGGGGGGGAAGTAAGGTGGGCAGTTAAGTGTGGGGAGGTGGGGGCAGGGGGTCATTTTGGGAAACTGAAGCTCAGGAATATTATATTACATCATGCACAAGAGAGAGAGAGAGAGAGAGAGAGAGAGAGAGAGAGAGAGAGAGAGAGAGAGAGAGAATAACTGGTAGGCAGATAAAAATTTAGATTATGGGAAGGGGTGTGCCCAGTAGCGGGGATCCCAGGCTGTACACTAACAGGTGGTAGACTAACAGGTGGTAGACTAACAGGTGGTAGACTAACAGGTGGTAGACTAACAGGTGGTAGACTAACATGTGACAGTGTGCCCCTTTAACTCAGCAAAGGATTTTCAGGGGGAAAAATTCAGGAAAACATTGACTTAACACATTTTGCTGTCATGATCGTACTTTTTTAATGAAAAAAGAAGAAACTTTAAGTCTTCCTGCCAGAGAAAATGTTGCAGAAATGAGGGGGGAGGTCCAGGCAGAAGAAGGGGTTGGAAGGCCCCTTTAGCTAGAATGAGATGGCATCAGGAAAACCCGTGCCAGGTGCATGGGTCTGAAGGCAAGATTTAAAAAAAAGAAAATAGTCATATAGCAGCCCATCAACATTAAATATTTAGTAATGACATAGTGACCACAACATTAGTGATATGACAACTATAAAAACATATGCCATCAGACTTCATATCGAATCATTATAAAGATTTTTAAAATTTATTTAAAGGAAAAACTAGCATCGGGGGGTTTGGGGAAAAATTTCCCTCACATAATTTCCAGAGGCTGGCCAATTTTCCCCCCAAGTAAAAGCTGATTCATCCATGAGGCTGATTGGTCAGTGTTACGACAGTCCAGATTGTGTACAGTGTCTTCACTTATAAAGTTTCCCCAATTTGATGCGCCACAATTTTTTTAAAGAACGTTTATCATGTTTTTATAATATTTTTTTTAAGACCAACAGGGGAAAAGGAACTAATGTTTTTTGATTCCTGCGCAATTCAATGGAATATAAGTGTTGTGGGGGATCCTGAATCTAGAGGTTTTTGATCTGTCTCAAGTAAGATAAGCTACAGCCATTGGAAGTGATGTTGGGGGTTTCAAAAAACCAAACAGTGTTGAGGGAATTCATTATCAAAATGCTTGAAAGTTCATGAATTCTAAAAACTACAGGACAGATAAATTCTCATTGTATGGGAGAACCAGCACATTCCCCTTATCTGAGGGTTATTCTGGGGGTTAGCCTTTTTTTTAAGTTTTCCTAGTTCCCCCAAGGTTTTTTGTACAAACCCCCTTGTGTTTGAGAATCAACAAAGTTTCGTGGCAGTATCAAATATTTTCCCCAAATTTTTTCATTAAGAAACCCTGGCCTGCACACTCGGTAAGCCCCAGAAAAATTTTTGAGAAATATTCTCCTTTTATTTTGTCTTTTTTGGGTTTTAAAAAAAAGTGAATGTATGAACACACATTTTTGGCCCCTTTCCATATACTGAAAAGTTGAAGTTCCATCAACCAGTATCAACATAACTAAGAATGAAAGTTTAGATTCCACTTCTTTTTTCGGTGACTTTACCGGACTATAGCGGGGTGACATCATGTCTGGCCGAATGATAAAGCCCTGGATACATTTTAAAACCAGACTTAACACTCGTCCCTTCTATTAAAAATTCACTGGGGGGGAAAGAAGGGGGAACTAAATCTAATCTAGCCATGTTTCCTCCTATCCCGGGCGCAGTAGTGGGCGCACCAGTGGACGCCCCCCGTGGGCGCACCAGTGGACGCACCAGTGGGCGCACCAGTGGGCGAGTGGGCGCACCAGTGGGCGCAGTAGGGGGCACCAGTGGGCGCACCAGTGGGCGCACCAGTGGGTGCACCATGGGCGCACCAGTGGACGCCCCGTGGGGGGCACCAGTGGGCGCAGTAGGGGGGGCACCGCCCCGGGGGGGCACCAGTGGGCGAAACCAGTGGGGGGGACCAGTGGGGGCACCAGGGGGCGCACCAGGGGCGACCAGGGGGGCCCCCAGTGGGCGTGGGCCCCCGTGGGCGCACCAGGGGGGCCCGGAAACCCCGTGGGCGCACCAGGGGGCCCCCGGGGCCAGTGGGCGCACCAGGGGGGACCGGGGAAGGGGGGCACCAGGGGCGCACCAGGGGGGGCACCCAGGGGGCGCCCCCGGGGGCGCCCCAAAATGGGCGCACCAGTGGGCGCACCAGTGGGGAAAAGTGGGGCACCGGGGGCGCACCAGTAGGCGCACCAGTGGGCGCACCAGTGGGGGGGGCACCAGTGGACGCACCAGTGGGCGCACCAGTGGGCGCACCAGTGGGCGAAACCGTGGGCGCACCAGGGGCGCACCAGTGGGCGCACCAGGGGGCGCACCAGGGGGCCCGCGCATTTAACCCTTTTTTATTCTCCCCCTGCATGTTCTGACCCACAACCCCCCTTATTTCTCCATAATGCATTGATATGAAAATCGCTTGTGAGGTGAGAACATATAGGGGAAAGAATGAAATAGCTTGAAATCCCCGCTTGAGACCTACTAGGGGTCCGTTAAAAGGGAAAAACATGGCTTGTGAACCAGGGGGACCTAGCTTTTAAAAGGGCCGGGGTGTTCTAGAGCGTCATTTTTGAACCTTGGGGAAATTTCCCCCACGTGATTTCGAATCCTGCTGACTGCGATCTTTTTTTTTATACACCTTTTTTTGCTTTTTGGGGGGTTTTTATATATATATATATATATATATATATATATATATATATATATATATATATATATATATATATATATATTTTTATATATATATATATATATATATATATATATATATATATATATATATATGTACTCACCTAATTGTACTCACCTAATTGTGGTTGCAGGGGCCCCGACTCAGCTCCTTTTGGGCCCCGTCTCTTTCGCTGTCTGGGTCCCTGCTTCCCTGCTCCATGAGCTTTATCATACCTTGTCTTAAAACTATGTATGGTTCCTGCCTCCACTATATCTTTTTAGTCCATTCCACTTCCTGACTACTCTGTGGCTGAAAAATGTTTCCTGGGGATCCCTTTGACTTCCCCCTGAGTCTTCAGTTTAAAACCCCGTTTTTTGTTCCCCTCTGAAACAAAAACCTTCACTATCTACCTTGTCAATTCCCCCCGTATTTTTTTTGTCGGGGTTTCATGTCTCCTCTGACCCTTCTTTCCTCCAGTGTTGTTAGTCCTATTTCCCCCCAATCTTTCTTCATAAGACAGCCCCCCGAGTTGTGGAACTAACCGTCGCAAACCTTGCCCCCTTTCCTTACGTGCTTGACCAGGTGGGTTCCAGACGGGGGCTGCATATTCTAGTAGGGTGACGTACACGGTATACAGTGTCTTGAACGATTCCTTGTTAAGGTAAGGAAAAGCAATCTAAGGTTTGCCAGAGCCCATATGCTGCCGCAGTTTCTGGTTGATGTGTGTGTTTTTACCACCTAATTGTGGTTGCAGGGCGAGACTCAGCCCACTCCCCCTTTTCACGATCGCTACGGGCCCCCTTTCTCTGCTCCATGAGTTTTTTTATCCCCGTCTTAAAACTATGTAGGTTCCCCGCCTCCACAAAACATTTTCAGACTATTCCACTTCCTGACTACTCTATGGCTGAAGAAATATTTTCCTAACACCCCCTTTGACTCATCTGAGTCTTCAACCCCAAAGGCCCCCCCGTTTCTGTGTCCCCCTGGAACATCCGTCTCTATCCACCTTTTCTATTCCACGCAGTTTTTGTATGCGTTATCTTCCCCAACCCTCCTGTCCTCCAGTGTTGTCAGGCCGTTTCCCTTAACCTTTTTTTCGTAGGATATTGCCCTTAGCTCTGGAACTAACCTTGTCGCAAACCTTGCACTTTCTCTAATTTCTTGACGTGCTTGACCAGGTGTGGGTTCCAAACTGGTGCTGCATATTCTAGTATGGGCCTGACGTACACGGTACAGTGTCTTGAACATTCCTTGCTAAGGTATCGGAACGCTATTCCAGGTTTGCCAGGCGACCATATGCTGCAGCAGTTATCTGGTTGATGTGTGCGGGGGAAACTCAACCAAGATCTTTCCCCTTTGAGCGAGGTTTCAGTTTTTGGCCACCTAGCCTATACTCTGTCTGCAGTCTTCTTTGCCGCCCCCGATCTTCATGAAATTGCATTTGGCGTTGTTAAATTGGGAAAAAGCCAGTTGGACCAGGTGTCCAGTCGTCCGGTCTCTTTGAAGTCCGGGGCCTGATCCTCATCTGATTTAATTCCCCCCCAAACATCACATCATCTGCGAACAGGGACACTTTCTGAGTCTACCCCTTCCGTCATGTCATTCACATATATCAAGAATCACAGGCGCCCACTGTGATACCCAGCACGTACCATGCCCCGTTGTTGCCTCCCTGTCGGGTATTCTCGATCCATTGCAGTGCCCTTCCTGTTATAGGGCCTGATCCTAAAGCTTCTGCACTAATTTCGTGTGAGGAACTGTGTCGAAGGCCTTCGCAGCCAAGAAAATGAAATCAACCCCCCTCTCTCTCGTGTCTTACTTCTGTTATTTTGTCATAGAACTCCAGAAGGTTTGTGACAGGATTTGCCTGTGTGTGTGTGTGTGTACCACCTATTTCGGGTTTGGGAAGGGGGCGATACTCAGCTCCTGGCCCCGCCTTTCACTGATCGTTACAAAAGGGTGTGTGTATGGAGAAACTTTGTTAGTGTTAATAAAAACATTTGCTGACAGTAGGACACTGACTGCATGTCTACCATCAACTAGAGTTATCTTCAGCAGGATGAACAAGGGGGGAAGCACAGCAGGATGAACAATGAGAAGCACAGCAGGATGAACAAGAGAAAGCATAGCAGGATGAACAAAGAGAAGCACAGCAGGATGAACAAGTGAGAAGCACAGCAGGATGAACAAGTGAGAAGCACAGCAGGATGAACAAGTGAGAGGCACAGCAGGATGAACAAGAGAGAAGCACAGCAGGATGAACAAGTGAAAAACACAGCAGGATGAAAAAGGGGGGAAAAACACAGCAGGATGAACAAGTGAGAAGCACAGGGAAGAACAAGGAAGCACAGGGATGAACAAGAGAGAAGCACAGCAGGATGAAAAGTGAGAAGCACAGCAGGATGAACAAGAGAGAAGCACAGCGGGATGAACAAGAGAGGCACAGCAGGATGAACAAGTGAGAAGCACAGCAGGATGAACAAGTGAGAAGCACAGCAGGATGAACAAGTGAGAGGCACAGCAGGATGAACAAGTGAGGCACAGCAGGAAAAAGGAGGCACAGCAGGATGAACAAGTGGAAAAAACAGGATGAACAAGGATAAGCACAGCAGGTGAACAAGAAAAAGCACAGCAGGATGAACAAGTGGGGGGACAGGAGGGAAAAAGGAAGCACAGCAGTATGAACAAGGAGAAGCACAGGGATGAACAAGTGAGAGGCACAGCAGGATGAAAAAGGGAGAGGCACAGCAGGATGAAAAGAGAAGCACAGCAGGATGAACAAGGAGAAGCACAGCAGGATGAACAAGTGAGAAGCACAGCAGGATGAAAAGGAGAAGACAGCAGGTTATGAAGTGTAGTGGTCAGGTGATGGTAAAATTGTTTTACATAGAGAGTCGGGGAGCACCGTGTCCCCTTTGGTTGTCCCTTTTCCTGCCCCCAAAAACTGCTTTTATTTTCCCTCCCTCTCTAGGGGAAGGTCGGGAGCTTTTCTCAACAACAAATACATAAATGTAGGAGTCCAGCCAACAATATTTATCTGTGTCCAGAAGAGCCTAACGTCTGTGTTAGAGCGCCACGTAAATAATCAAAGGGCATAATAATTTCAATAAAAGAAGAATATGAAGTCGCTAATTTTTTTGTTTGACTGGTATTTTTTTTGGAAATTTGGCCATGCATCTGGTCTCCATTGTCCTTTTTATAAGTTAAAATTTTTTATGGATTCAATCAGTGCTGACTGATTATTTTCTTTTGAGGTGCTAATTGTTTTGACGTCACTTTTTTTTCTAGTTTACAACGTAGTAGTGTTTGTTAGTAGTGGTTTATCATGGGCTGGAATAAATCTGACCTTTCTTGTACATACCTCACTCACCTTTGGTTTCCCCTCTATTTTTCCGACTATGACCTCTCTGACCTGTACAGTCCGTTGTTGCAAGGATTTTTCAAATCCGGTGCTGCAAGCGTTTCTGCTTTTTATGTTTGGCGAAGCTGTTTCCTAGTTTATTGACGGAAATTGTTTCTGTGCCTTAAAAACATCGGGTCAGATGATTTTTTTTTTGATTGGGGTTTGTGTAGAGATTTTAGTAAGCTTCACTCCATCAGTTTACATTCCAAAACTTAGTGTTGATTCTCACTTGTTTCTTTCTCCAGCAGAGTTTACCTGGTACAGCTACTCAGGGCTCTTAAGAACATGCCTATTACAACCCTTTTTAATTTCTGTGAGACTTAGTGACTGAGGTGAGGTGTCCTGCATACTGCTAGTTCCAGTAGTTGAGTGTTCTTCATGACTAGTACATCTAGGAAGTGAAGTTTGATCATTAACTTTTCTTTTAACTCTGAATTTTAGGGATGGCACTAGTTGGTTGAGTTGTGTGAGGGAAGTATCCAAGTTTTCCCCGTTGTCGTCCAGCTCCTGAAAATGTCTGACATCCTTTATCAATTTTTGATATAGCACTCGACAACTTTTTCCTTTCTACTCTTACAACTGTCTACCCTTCCTGTACACCACAGACACTTCTCTCACTTCCCAAAACACTAGTAAGAAGGACACAAATTGGGGTCGCAAAGAAGTTATTGATTTATCATCAAATGAGTTTTATTTATCCCATACACACTGAGAAGGTATGCTTGCCCTCCCCAGACCCTCAATGGGTATTTGAAAAGGCACTCCTCCCAAAATTTCTTTTTTTAAATTTAGTAATGTATACAGCAAAAAGGGTTACTGGCCCCCTCCCGGCTTTTTAAATTGCCTCTTACGATCCCATGGCTTACGGAGGAAAAATTTTTCCATTTCCCCTATATATATATATATATATATATATATATATATATATATATATATATATATATATATATATATTTTTTTTTTTTTTTGGCATTTCGGGGTTTAGTGTAATGTAGTTAACAGGATTCACGGTGGTGGTATATTGGAAGTAGACGTAAAAAAAGATGGAATCTAAGGTGGACACGACTCTTATTTCCACAAAGAAAAAAAAACAGCAGTTTAGTAGATCACTGGATAGTCCAAAAATGGTCCCCAAATTGTATGTAGTGATGCCCCGATAATTGACAACTGGAGCAATTCAGCTCTTGTTTTTAAATTGCCTACATACCGAAGGTGGGCAAATTTTTGTACTTTCTCTTGTGATGTCTGAGGCACCCGGATTGGGGATCCAAGGTTTGGGGTCACTGCCTTGCCTCTGGTGTGCGATGAAACAAATGAAACCAAAGGCTAAAAAAAAAAAAAAACACAAAAATTTAAAAAACCCGACAAGTAGTCATAAATTTTGCGGGGCGTTTTTTAAAAAAAAAGGGGAGAACTAAGAAAAAATACGTTAAAAAACATCAGTCAAGTCAAGTTCGGTTAACATTCAATATAAGGTCCGCCCAAAATAATATAAAACATGAATGGAACCCCGTACTGAGAAAAGTGATGGAAGCAAAAAGTCAGGTGACTAGAAACTCACTTCGGACCCCTCGTCCTCCACCGGGGGGGAAAAGGAAAGGGGGGAAAAAGGTAGCGTTGCCCCCCCTTTTAAAGGGACATGTTCAACGGGGGAGGTTAAAAATGCCCTGACCCCTGGAGGCGGGGGACAGGAAAGACATATAAAAAATTTGAATACAGAGAGGAATCGACAATGGACAGGGACAGGTTGTTGAGATGGGACACAGAAACAAGGGGACACAGTTGCAAGTTGAAGACTCAGATGAATAAAAAATTTTGGAAGTATTTCTTCAGTCACAGGTTTCAGGAAGTGGAAAAGTCTGGAAAGTGATGTAAGGAGGCGGGTATCTTTAGTTTTAAAGAAGGGGTTGAAAAAGCTCATGGAGCGGGGAGTGCCCTGCAGCGACCAATGAAGAGGCGGGGCCAGGGCTGTGAATCGCCCTAAACCACGATTAGGTAGACCAAATCAAACACCACACACACAACACACACACACACACACACAAAAAAAAAAAATATATATATATATATATATATATATATATATATATATATATATATATATATATATATATATATATATATATATATATATATATATATATATATATATGTCGTGCCATTAAAAACCGTTTTGGCAAATAACCTCACCTTGCCATATAAGACAAGTAAAAATTTTTTATGAAAAATTTCCCAAATCATTCTAACAAAAAATATATTTCATTGTGTTTGTTTATTATTAAATTAATGTTAACGTATCTAAAAAAATTTTGTTGGGTTAGGCTAAATTAAATTCCTTTTTTAAAAAAGGTTGGGTGGTTTTTCAAAGTTTCTCTTGGTACAAAATTATAAAATTTTTACATTAACATAAATGAAAAAAAAAATCTTTAAACGTATAAAGAAAATTTTAGAAAGGACTTAATTTTAGAGGGGGTCTTGTAATTGACCAGTTTTACCTAATCCCCTTTTAATATATATTATTCTATATAGATGACAGTAGTAGGTTGGTAGACGCAACCCCCAGGGGGGGTACCGTCCTGCCAGGTAGTGTAAAAGAAAGCCTGTATTTTTTTACATGATGGTAGGTTTTTCTTTTTCTTTATAAACATGCCCGATTTCAGGTACGTCTTGCTACCTTTTTTACACTTAGGTCACACTAAATATACATGTACGTTTATTATACACACTCATCTGAGTTTTATTTTATTTTATCTTAATAGTTCTTGTTCTTTGCTTTTCCTTTTTTATCCCTGGGGGAAATGGAAAAAATCTCCCCCTGCCTGCGTTGTAAAAAATCAACTAAAAAGCCGGGGAAAAACTTAACCCCTTTTCCGTGGATGTTGTGCGAATATAAAAAAAGATGATTGTAGATGTTATGAATGAAAAGAAGCTGGATGTCCCGTTTTTGAGACAAAACTGAAGGGGGAGGAGAGTTTCAGTGGGGAGAAATAAATGGGAAGGTGGGGGGTTTTAAATAAATTAGAGCTAAAGAAGGAGTGGCAATAATGTTTAATAATCAATTATGGGGTAAAAAGGGGAAAATAAATAAATAAATTCAAAGATTATTGGGGTAAAAAAAAGGTTGGATGTAAAAATGGGTTAAAGTGTTTTGCACCTGGAAAGAGAAGTGTAGAGGGAGAGAGAGATTTTGGGAAATGTTGGTGGGGTGTGGGGTTTTAACCAAGTGAAGTAATTGTGATTGGGGATCTTAATGTAAATGGGGAAAAATGTTGTGGAAGGGAGTAGGGAAATTTGGGGGGCCAGGGGTAAATGTAAATGGGAACCGTTAATTTAGCTATGTGTAGAAAAAAATTTGGTAATAATAATAAAATTTTATGAAAAAAAAGGATAAATAAGTATATAAGGTATGATATAGCAAAAAGGGAAAAAGTTTGTTAGATTGTATTGGTGGATAAAATGTTGATGGGTAGGCTTCCAGGATGTACATGTTTATAGAGGGCAACGGATATATCGGATCATTATTTAGTTGTAGCTACAGTTAGAGTAAAAGGTAGATGGGACAAAAAAAATTGCAACAGCAACGTGAGAGGTAAAAGTGTATAAACTAGGGGGGAGGAAGTTAGGGTGAGTATAAGCAACTATTGGCAGAAAGGTGGGGGTAGTGCAAGTATGAGTAGTGGGGGGTTGAAGAGAGTTGGGATAGTTTTAAAATGCAGTATTAGAATGTGGGGCAAAATTTGTGGCTATAGGAGGGTGGGTGCAGGAGGAAAGAGGGTGAGTGGTGGAATGAAGAAGTAAAGGGAAAAAACCGGGAAAATATTTTCATTTAAAAAAAAGTGGGGAGTTAGTAGATAAGGGAGCGGGAAAGTTTGGGGATGGGGAATATTTTGAGGAACTTTTAAATGTCGATAAAAAAAGGGAGGCGTAATTTATGACTGGGGGGAAAAATTTTAAATGAAGAAACAGGATGTAGTGTGGGGGGGTCGTGAGGCGTGTAGAATGAAAATAAACACTG
>WNWK01034715.1:0-20282 GCA_009830355.1 Cherax destructor
TGGAGGATGGTGGAGGCTGATGGAGGATGGTTGAGGATGGTGATCCACTCGCGCAGATATCTAGGAGTAATGTGCATAAACGTTGAACTACGAACCGAGGTTTTAGTACAGTTGGCACAACAGTTCAGAAGAAACACACTCAGGACGCTCGACCTGGTTCGTAGCCATAAACTGCTTGCAGGACCCAGTTAAGGGTGAAATAATCCACACTTAATGCTTTGTGTGGGTGGATGCACGTGGTCAAGGCGTCTGTCTGCCTTGGCGTGGGTGGTGGGAGGGTTGTGGCTGGTAGGGTTAGCCCACACTGTTTCCCGCGTGCGCCTGTGGCTTACGCCGTTTACATGAACTTAACCCAGGGTGGCTTGAAAACCCAGGAATACCACGGGGGTGTTATTGTACACAGAACAGCAATACACTGGAGTACAAGGTGGTATAAATGCTTGGACTCACGTGGCTTACTTCTCAGACAGCAGAGTGGCTTGCTGGCTTAGTAGAATATTTTCACACAGATTGACTGGCTTGGAATCTTGTGACAAACTAGCACAGCAAGGTAGAAGCTGGCTTAAGCCTAGGCTGACGTAGCTGGTGGTGGCTTTACTGGCTTGAATGGGACTCTCCCCTCACTGGCTTACTCGTACAGAATTTGCAAAACCCGGGTCAACCCCTCGTAGGTTTCAGCAAAATAAACAAGTAAGGCACTTAGCTGACCAGGAGATACTGTAGATATGTAGACTTCTTTGATGTAGGAGCTGGTAACGTGGTCGGTCTGGAGGCTGTTTGCTTGCTTGAAGTCTATCTCTATAACATCGTAATCGATAAAAATTACGGCACACCGCTGCTCACCACTTGTCGTGTGGGTCTTGGGAGAGATATATAGGAGGTCAAAGATACTCCTTGTTGGATGGTTACGGTATATTTACAGTAATTAGAGGAGAGTCCCGCCTGTAGGTCTAACGTAGTGAGGCAGTCTGCCTATGATAGGCTGTGCACATGCGCTGAGCCTCTGACGTCAGCGGGTACCGTGACGTCACACGCAAAGGGACCAGCTTTATAAAGATACACTAAACAAGTGTATATATGTATACTGACACGACACACGTACAGCAGACATGCTGCCCACCAGGTACAGCAGACATGCAGCCCACTAGGTGCAGCAGACATGCTGCCAACCAGGTACAGCATACATGCTGCCCAGCAGGTACAGCAGACATGCTGCCCAACAGGTACAGCAGACATACAGCACACCAGGTACAGCAGACATGCTGCCCACCAGGTACAGCATACATGCTGCCCAGCAGGTACAGCAGACATGCATCCCACCAGGTACAGCATACATGCTGCCCACCAGGTACAGCAGACATGCTGCCCACCGGGTACAGCAGAAATGCTGCCCACCACGTACAGTAGACATCCTGCCCACCAGGTACAGCAGACATGCAGCCCACCAGGTACAGCAGACATGCTGCCCAGCAGGTACAGCAGACATGCTGCCCAGCAGGTACAGCAGACATGCATCCCACCAGGTACAGCAGACATGCTGCCCACCAGGTACAGCAGACATGCTGCCCACCAGGTACAGCAGACATGCAGCCCACCAGGTACAGCAGACATGCAGCTATGCAGGTACAGCAGACATACAGCCCACCAGGTACAGCAGACATGCTGCCCACCAGGTACAGCAGTAATGCTGCCCACCGGGTACAGCAGAAATGCTGCCCACCACGTACAGCAGACATGCCCACCAGGTACAGCAGACATGCAGCCCACTAGGTACAGCAGACATGCTGCCAACCAGGTACAGCATACATGCTGCCCAGCAGGTACAGCAGACATGCAGCCTACCAGGTACAGCAGACATGCTGTTCACCAGGTACAGCAGACATGCAGCCCAGCACGTACAGCAGACATACTGCCCAGCAGGTACAGCAGACATGCTGCCCAGCAGGTACAGCAGACATGCTGCCCACCAGATACAGCAGACATGCAGCCCACCAGGTACAGCATACATGCTGCCCAGCAGGTACAGCAGACATGCAGCCCACCAGGTACAGCAGACATGCTGCCCACCAGGTACAGCAGACACGCTGCCCACCAGGTACAGCAGACATGCAGCCCACCAGGTACAGCAGAATTACTGCCCAGCAGGTACAGCAGACATGCTGCCCAGCAGGTACAGCAGAATTGCTGCCCACCAGGTACAGCCGACATGCTGCCCAGCAGGTACAGCAGACATGCTGCCCACCAGGTACAGCAGACATGCTGACCAGCAGGTACAGCAGACATGCTGCCCACCAGGTACAGCAGACATGCTGACCAGCAGGTACAGAAGACATGCTGCCCACCAGGAACAGCAGACATGCTTCCCACGAGGTACAGCAGACATGCTGCCCACCAGGTACAGCAGACATGCTGCCCACCAGATACAACATACATGCTGCCCATAAGGTACAGCAGACATGCTGCCCACTATGTACAGCAGACATGCTGCCCACCAGGTACAGCAGACATGCTGCCAACCAGGTACAGCAGACATGCTGCCCAGCAGGTACAGAAGACCTGCTGCCCACCAGGTACAGCAGACATGCTGACCAGCAGGTACAGCAGACATGCTGACCAGTAGGTAGAGCAGAAATGCTGCCCAGCAGGCACAGAAGACATGCTGTCCAGCAGGTACAGCAGACATGCAGCCCACCGGGTACAGCAAACATGCTGCCCAGCAGGTACAGCAGACATGCTGCCCAACAGGTACAACAGACATGCTGCCCACCAGGTACAGCAGACATCCTGCCAAGCAGATAGAGCAGACGTAGTTGTAACCCCTTCGTTATTACGAATACAGATACTTTTGGGAGGCCTTTTGTACCCTGCTGTGAAGGATGCCAACCTAAGTTGAGCCATTAGAAGAACCCAGAGAATATTCCAGATAAGTATTTACTAGATACCATAATACGAGTGAGTTATACGAGTCAGTTTTGACGAGAGAGAGAGAGAATGAGAATAAGAATCCACACCTTCAGACGCCCACAGATGGTGACAGATTCTAGCAAGATGTAACCAGCCTGAGGCTTTTTGAGGAACTGAAAGTCCAGGACGGCCCCTAGATACTAGGTAGCTTACCCTGGATCCCACCTTCTCACCCTGATAAGTAGACCTCTAAGACAACTGGTAGCTACATGGTATGCCACTGGGGTTCTCATTCACACAAGTAATTAACTATCGTGATTTCAGTTTGTTATTGATGGTATGAAGGCTCGTGGTTACGTGTGATGCACTTCGAATGGGGAGAATATACTTTCTTCCCTCCCACCTCACTTAAACTTTCTTCCCTCCCACCTCACCCAAACTTTCTTCCCTCCCACCTCACCCAAACTTTCTTCCCTCCCACCTTACCCAAACTTTCTTCCCTCCCACCTCACCCAAACTTTCATCCCTCCCACCTCACCCAAACTTTCTTCCCTCCCACCTCACCCAAACTTTCTTCCTCCCAACTCACCCAAAGTTTCTTCCTGCCCACCTCACCCAAACTTTCTTTACTCCCACCTCACCCAAACTTTCTTCCCTCCCACCTCACCCAAACTTTCTTCCCTCCCACCTTACCCAAACTTTCTTCCACCCACCTCACCCAAACTTTTTCCCTCTCACCTCACCCAAACTTTCTTCCCTCCCACCTTACCCAAACTTTCTTCCCTCACACCTCACCCAAACTTTCTTCCCTCCCACCTCACCCAAACTTTCTTCCCTCCCACCTTACCCAAACTTTCTTCCTCCCACCTCACCCAAACTTTTTCCCTCCCACCTCACCCAAACTTTCTTCCTCCCCAACTCACCCAAACTTTCTTCCCTCCCACCTCACCCAAACTTTCTTCCTCTCACCTCACCCAAGCTTCCTTCCTCCACCTCACCCAAACTTTCTTCCTCCAACCTCACCCAAACTTTCTTCCCTCCCACCTCACCCAAACTTTCTTCCCTCCCACCTCACCCAAACTTTCTTCCCACCCACCTTACCCAAACTTTCTTCCCCCCCACCTCACCCAAACTTTCTTCCCTCCCACCTTACCCAAACTTTCTTCCCTCCCACCTCACCCAAACTTTTTCCCACCCACCTTACCCAAACTTTCTTCCCTCCCACCTCACTCAAACTTTCTTCCCTCCCACCTCACCCAAAATTTCTTCCCTCCCACCTCACCCAAACTTTCTTCCCACCCACCTTACCCAAACTTTCTTCCCTCCCACCTCACTCAAACTTTCTTCCCTCCCACCTCACCCAAACTTTCTTCCCACCCACCTTACCCAAACTTTCTTCCTCCCACCTCACCTAAACTTTCTTCCCTCCCACCTCACCCAAACTTTCTTCCCACCCACCTTACCCAAACTTTCTTCCTCCCAACTCACCCAAATTTTTCCTCCCACCTCACTCAAACTTTCTTCCCTCCCACCGCAACTAAACTTCCTTCCCTCCCACGTCACCCAAACTTTCTTCCCTCCACCTCAACCAAACTTTCTTCTTTCCCACCTCACCCAAACTTTCTTCCTGCTCAACTCACCCAAACTTTCTTTCTGCCCAACTCACCCAAACTTTCTTCCCTCCCACCTCACCCAAACTTTCTTCCCTCCCACCTCACCCAAACTTTCTTCCTCCCACCTCACCCAAACTTTCTTCCCTCCCACCTCATCCAAACTTTCTTCCCTCTCACCTCACCCAAACTTTCTTCCTCCCACCTCACCCAAACATTCTTCCCACCCACCTCAACTAAACTTTCTTCCCTCCCACCTCACCCAAACTTTCTTCCCTCCCACCTCACCCAAACTTTCTTCCCTCCAACCTCACCCAAACTTTCTTCCCTCCCACCTCACCCAAACTTTCTTCCCTCCCACCTCAACTAAACTTTCTTCCCTCCCACCTCACCCAAACTTTCTTCCCTCCCACCTCACCTAAACTTTCTTCCCTCACACTTCACCCAAACTTTCTTCCCTCCCACCTCACCTAAACTTTCTTCCTCCCACCTCACCCAAACTTTCTTCCTCCCACCTCATCCAAACTTTCTTCCCTCTCACCTCACCCAAACTTTCTTCCCTCCCACCTCACCCAAACTTTCTTCCCTCCCACCTCACCCAAACTTTCTTCCCACCCACCTCAACTAAACTTTCTTCCTCCCACCTCACCCAAACTTTCTTCCTCCCACCTCATCCAAACTTTCTTCCCTCCACCTCATCCAAACTTTCTTCCCTCTCACCTCACCCAAACTTTCTTCCCTCCCACCTCACCCAAACTTTCTTCCCACCTACCTCAACTAAACTTTCTTCCCTCCCACCTCACCCAAACTTTATTCCCTCCCACCTCACCCAAACTTTCTTCCTCCAACCTCACCCAAACTTTCTTCCCTCCCACCTCACCCAAACTTCCTTCCTCCCACCTCAACTAAACTTTCTTCCTCCCACCTCACCCAAACTTTCTTCCCTCCACCTCACCTAAACTTTCTTCCCTCACACCTCACCCAAACTTTCTTCCCTCCACCTCACCCAAACTTTCTTCCCTCCACCTCACCCAAACTTTCTTCCTCCACCTCATCCAAACTTTCTTCCTCCCACCTCACCCAAACTTTCTTCCTCCCACCTCACCCAAACTTTCTTCCTCCCACCTCATCCAAACTTTCTTCCCTCCCACCTCACCCAAACTTTCTTCCCTCCCACCCACTCAAACTTTCTTCCCACCCACCTCAACTAAACTTTCTTCCCTCCCACCTCACCCAAACTTTCTTCCCTCACACCTCACCCAAACTTTCTTCCCTCCCACCTCACCCAAACTTTCTTCCTTCCCACCTCACCCAAACTTTCTTCCTGCCCACTTCAACCAAACTTTCTTCCTGCCCACCTCACCCAAACTTTCTTCCTGCATACTTCAACCAAACTTTCTTCCCTCCCACCTCACCCAAACTTTCTTCCTGCCCACTTCAACCAAACTTTCTTCCTGCCCACTTCAACCAAACTTTCTTCCTGCCCACTTCACAAACTTTCTTCCACCCACCTCAACTAAACTTTCTTCCCTCCCACCTCACCCAAACTTTCTTCCTCACCTCACCCAAACTTTCTTCCTTCCACCTCACCCAAACTTTCTTCCTTCCCACCTCACCCAAACTTTCTTCCTGCCCACTTCAACCAAACTTTCTTCCTGCCCACTTCAACCAAACTTTCTTCCTGCCCACTTCAACCAAACTTTCTTCCCACCCACCTCAACTAAACTTTCTTCCTCCCACCTCACCCAAACTTTCTTCCCTCACACCTCACCCAAACTTTCTTCCCTCCCACCTCACCCAAAGTTTCTTCCTTCCCACCTCACCCAAACTTTCTTCCCTCCCACCTCACCCAAACTTTCTTCCCTCACACCTCACCCAAACTTTCTTCCCTCTCACCTCACCCAAACTTTCTTCCCTCACACCTCACCCAAACTTTCTTCCTGCCCACTTCAACCAAACTTTATTCCTGCCCACTTCAACCAAACTTTCTTCCTGCCCACTTCAACCAACTCACCCAAACTCCCGGTCACATCTTTCCTTCCAGTTGTATCCAGCTTCTTTTTAACACAATTTTAAAGGCCAAGAGCTGTTATCCTGCCTCAGCTCACTTCAAGGCCAAGCTCTAAGTTATACTGCTACCCCCAGGCTGCCACCCACAACAGTCGACTAACACCCAGGTACCTACTTACTGCTAGGTGATCAGGGACAGCAGGTGTGAGGAAACATCACAACGTTTTCACCCGTGCCAGGGATCGAACTACGGACACTCAGTATGTAAGGCAAGTGCGCTACCAGCTTAGCCATGCATTAGCTGTTCTGACATGTTCTGCTTTGCCTATCCGGGAGCTGTCCCTTGTATAATTTATTTTATTTAATCTTTTAAAAAATATATCAACGAAGTCAATAAATAATTGCGTTTTATGTATCGGTCGATCAATTCTTGATACCAGAGTTTTTTTCTCTTTCTTGCCTGTTTTTCCTGTGTCTTGTCCTCCTCCCTTGCGTAAAACTAACGCCTTAACTTTTCCGCGCAAAGCTACGTTACGCATCAAAGGTTTTCCCTAACTTGTATTCTCTCTCTAACACACTCGTGAGCTAACTTATTGTAGCTCTCCTCTCTGCCTCTTGTTGCTCTCCTCTCTGCCTCTTGTTGTTGCTCTCCTCTCTGCCTCTTGTTGTTGCTCTCCTCTCTGCCTCTTGTTGTTGCTCTCCTCTCTGCCTCTTGTTGTTGCTCTCGTCTCTGTCCCTTGTTGTTGCTCTCCTTTCTGCCTCTTGTTGCTCTCCTCTCTGCCTCTTGTTGCTCTCCTCTCTGCCTCTTGTTGTTGCTCTCCTCTCTGCCTCTTGTTGTTGTTCTCCTCTCTGCCCCTTGTTGTTGCTCTCCTCTCTGCCTCTTGTTGTTGCTCTCCTTTCTGCCTCTTGTTGTTGATCTCCTCTCTGCCTCTTGTTGTTGCTCTCCTCTCTGCCTCTTCCACACGCTAACTTAAACATCTCACTCCTCTCTTTATATTTTGCTAACTTGATTCTTCTTGTTGGTTCTTATTTCACAGTCCTTTGTAGCGACCTGTGTGACCTGTGACCTGTTGAGGAGGAGAGGAGAGTGGAGGAGATGGAGGAAGAAAAACAGGAAGTGGAGTAGAATGATGAGAGATATACCTCACAGTGTATATACAGCTGTATATACTCCGCCTGGAGGGTATGACATAAATTACTGTAACCTCAATACTTTATGGTATATCTTTGTTTTGTGGTATATCTCTGTTTAGTGGTATATCTGTTTTGTGATATATCTGTTAGAAATTTGTTACCTCTGTATATAATGGTTATAATTATAGCCTTTGATTTGTAGAGTAATGGAGCGTTAAGCCAGTGGAAGGTGTCGGTCAGATGACCAACAGCTCCAGCTGCGGGTCATCATATGACCGCGTCACGAAACACTAGTCTTACCTAACCTGTTAGCATTGTTGAAGCCTAGTTTTACCGAGACAGTCCTTGCTCACTCTTGAACTAACATTGATTAATGAGAACCCTACAGTAACCTGAGGACCGTTCCAGTGACTAGCTGTTCCTGTTAAACTTTTAAGAGAATGATTTCTTGTAGAATCTAATGAATCGCAGGAATTCTCCTGTTGTGATCCCTTTATGAAGGCAAACACTGCTTAATACTGTATTAAATTCTCTTGTTACTGCAAACTCATTTACCATTTTTATTAATTTAAAATCTCCTCATAATGTTGTAAATAAAATAGGTTATACCTGAGCTAGTGTTATTGGAAGCCTAAGCGGATGGGTAGTAACGTTCCTGTTGATTACATGATATTACGTACTCTAATATTGATTTTAGAAGGGAGAGACAGTGTCTCCCTTCTAAAAAAAAAGACACTGTGTCTCTCTTTTCTAAAAACAAGACACTGTGTTCCTCCATTCTAAAAACAATATTAGAGTACGTAAGGAAGGATGATATGCGGCCACATAGGTTTCCGTCAACATTCGCGTTATCTAGTTAAGGTAGGAATAATTTTATTTGTAACCTTAAAAAGGAGATTTTAAATTAATAAAAATGGTAAAACAAATGACTGTGATGTAATAGAAGGTAATAGTACACTATTATACAGTCTTTGTCTTTAATAAAGGGATAACGACAGGAGAATTGGTGTAATTCTTTATTCTGTATTTCTAATTTAAAAGGGAGAGAAGAGAGTAGTGAGAAGTGATAGCAGTTGATGTAATCCTCCAGCGTAGGATTGAAGAGCATCTTCAGTCCTATATGCACCATCTTTTGTATCATTTCGTTTATGATTTAGTTTATGGGATCTATTGTATATGTTATGGCGTCGGCTGAATAAACCAGGAAGAGAGTTACCGCGGAGAAGCAAATTTATGACGACGTTTCGGTCCGATTTGGATCATTACCTGTGTGACTAGTTAATGGTTTAGGTCGGGCCGAAACGTCGTCACAAGTTTCCTAAGTGAGGGTTATTTTTGTGTTATTCCAGTCAGGGTATTATGATTTCATATTGTTTGAGTTGAGTGTAGTAATCCAAGCCACCAGAAGCAAGCTTGATCCAAACATCT
Organism: Cherax destructor; assembly: GCA_009830355.1. Lineage (NCBI taxonomy): Eukaryota > Metazoa > Arthropoda > Malacostraca > Decapoda > Parastacidae > Cherax > Cherax destructor. Next base: position 9,087 of record WNWK01034715.1, read on the forward strand.
TGATCCCAGTATCTTGATCCAAACATCTTGATCCCAGCATCTTGATCCAAACATCTTGATCCCAGCATCTTGATCCAAACATCTTGATCCCAACATCTTGATCCAAACATCTTGATCCAAACATCTTGATCCCAACATCTTGATCCCAACATCTTGATCCAAACATCTTGATCCAAGCAACATGAAATCCAAACAGAGTTCTGCAGTAGTGGTTGAGTTTATATTGACAATTAATGGAGTAGGGCATACTGTTTGCTTCTTAATGAAGATTAAACAATACGTAATCAATTACGATTCATATCAATTTTACCTAAGACTCTGCAAACAAAATAATTGCATGCCCACCCATTTGTTTTCAATGTCCACTCACCGCTTGTGTTTAATAACACAATACGAGTGTGAAGACTTAGACTCGTGTGAAACATCTGGTTATCTTCCACTTGTAGACGTTTCGCTATCCAGTGGCTTTATCAGTACACCCATTATCATTTACACCTGGCACCCCAAACTTACCTACCACACCCTCTCTAAACGTTTCTCCTACTTTAGCATTTAGGTCCCATACCACAATTACTCTCTCACTTGGTTCAAAATATCTCCCAAAATATCTCCCAAAATCTCTCTCTCACTCTCTCTCTCTCCTCTACACCCCTTTCTTCTCCAGGTGCATACAAACTTATTATGACCCACTTTTCACATCCGACCCTTATTTTAATCCACATAATCCTTGAATATATATATTTATATTCCTTCTTCTCCTTCCATAACTGATCCTTCAACATTATTGCTGCCCCTTCCTTAGCTCTAACTCTCTCAGATACTTCTGACTTAATCCCATTTATTTCTCCCCACAGAAACTCCCCTGCCCTCTTCATCTTTGTTTCACTTAGAGCTACGACATCCAACTTCTTTGCATTCGTAACATTGGCAATCATCTCTTTCTTATCTGTACTACACATTCAAACATCCCATCTTTATAAAGTTTTTCTTATTATTTTTTTAGTAATTTATACAGTAGAAGGGGTTACTAGCCTCTTGCTCCCGGCATTTTAGTCGCCTCTTACGACACGCATGGCTTACGGAGGAAATATTCTTTTCCACTTCCCCATGGAGATGAAAGGAAATGAAAAGAATTACTACTTAGAAAAAACAGAAAATTCTGATGTGTGTGTATACATATACTTGTAGATGCATGTGTAGTGTGCCTAAGTAAATAGAAGTAGCAAGACGTACCTGTTTTCTCGCGTGTTTATGGCACAGAAAGAGACACCAGCAATCCTACCATTGTGTCAAACAATTTCCGGTTTCCGTTTCACACGCATTTGGCAGGTCGGTTGTACCTCCCTGGGGTGGTTGTTGTCTACCAGCCTACCTCCTGGGGTGGTTGTTGTCTACCAGCCTACCACCACCACCTTTATAATAATAATATTTATTTCTACAAGTACATGTACAAGGTATACAGACCATAGCTGACATCAATGACATACTACTATATAGAAAGCCGCTTGATATGCTGAGCATTTCTCGCAAATTATGTCAATTTTGTCCCAGGATGCGACCCACACCAGTCGACTAACACCCAGGTACCCATTTTACTGCTAGGTGAACAGGGACATCAGGTGCCTTAAGGAAACACGCTCTAATGTTTCCACCCGTACCGGGGATCGAACCACGGACCTCAGTGCGTGAGGTGAGTGCGCTACCAGCCAAGATATGGGACAATCCATGGACAGCAGTTGATTAATGAAACACGTGTGAAATATCTACGTATATATCTATTGAGAAATATTGATTGAGGAATATCGCTTCAGGAATATCGCTTCAGGAATATCGCTTCAGGAATATTAATTGAGGAATATTGGTTGAGGAATATCGAGGAATATTGATTGAGGGATATTGATTGAGGAATATCGAGGAATATTGATTGAGGAATATTGGTTGAGGAATATCGAGGAATATTGATTGAGGGATATTGATTGATGAATATCGAGGAATATTGATTGAGGAATATTGGTTGAGGAATATCGAGGAATATTGATTAAATTCCCAGTAAAGGTAGCCAGGTGCTACACATACGTCTCATCAATGAATAATATTGATGAAATACACATATGCAATATTACGGAGTACTGTATTAAAAAAAATTATATAAAAAAAATGTTTTATAGCTCCTGTATTATTCCCAATCCGGACGCGTTTTATTCCTGTCAAGGCAGAGTGGCCAGGACAGATGTGTTTAGTTGAGTACGTGTAGGAGGCGGCTGGGTGAAGTCGTCATGGGTTGACGTTAGTGTGGTAGTAGGTGGTTTGGTGAGTTTTTGTGTATAATAAATTTTGTATTCAGGTGCTGTCATGTTTACCTGTAAAGCCCTAGTGTGTGCAAGGGCCTGTGTTTTGGAGTCTGTAATATTTTAACTGTAGGCTAAGTAGCCTGCAGGAAGAAGGAGGGGGGTGTGGAGGAATGTGCTCGTACGATAAAATAGACTGTTAAGCTTGCTACTTAGCTTATTGATGAATCCAAGAAGTCGCAGCCATCCCCAACATCTTCACAGAGGATACATCCATGGCCTCATTCCCCACAGGGCTGTATGGTAAAAACACGTGGTTATAAAATATTGACCCAAAGGAGCGTATGCTCATATCTTCAGTCATTAACTCACGACTGACATGACACTCACGTGTTTGGACTTAAAAGTCCAGGCATAACCCCCATCAATAGGTAAATTTTGATGCTCTTGACATACAAGAACTGCACAGTCCCCTGCCTGACAAGAACATAAAACCATACCTTGCTCGTGTAACGTGAGCGATGGTGTTGACTCCACCATATACGGCGGAAATGCTGTCTTGATTGTAGAATGCCGCTGATGAGTCACTGTCTTGTTTCGATGGAGTTCACTTGCGATTGTCTCTACGTTTGTCTTTTATCAGTATTAGGAAGCTGCGCGCACTTCTGAATATACCGCAATTTTATTCACTAACGCGCTGGAACAGAGTTCTTATCTTATTTCCCGACGTTAGTGGAGATTAAATTAGCGCACCGACGTCCACGACTAATGTCTTTGTTAGGTTACATCGCCTCGCGCCGTATGACCCCTCGCGTCGTATGACCCCTTCGGAGGCCGAGTTCAATCTAACCTCTCGTGCAGCCTCGTGCGGCTTGTATCGCTGACATCAGCACAAGCTCAACAATTGCTACATGCTGCTACAAGTGGCAATAAAATGCTTGTATTCTCTAAATACTTTGATCACTGGAACACATGATTGTATTGTTTAAGTGTAGAAACTAATACAGCAGTTTACCATAATTTTCCTGTTACGGCAAAGATATACATTTATCTCAAATGTCTATTAACTCACATATACATTCGCTGCTACTTGGTCAGACAACACATGACACACTGTGGTCAGTACATCTGGAATGAGTTAATTTGTTTTTCGCAACCAGACTCGCCTCGTCTAGCCCCTTCCTAAGGGCGGAAAGGGTGAGGGCCCTTAACAAGGGTAGAAAGGGCGCATACCCCCCCTCCTTTAGAGAATTTTCTCCACAGGGGGGTGTCATGGAGCATCCCTATTGATATAATTTTATTTTAATACACAAGTAGCAGTGTGCTAGTGAGCTAATGTAAACTGGAGTGAGGTGTTTTATGTAGTAGGTTATAAGTTGTATGTAAGTTATTCATTATTATATTATATATATTTTTGTATAGGTGAGTTTTAATGTCCTTCCTCATATAATAATTAATATTGTTTAACATATAATTGTATGCTGGCCCGAGAGTTGCTGTGTTTTTTCAGTGTAATTTAAATGTCCCTAGACAGCAGATTGAGCAGCCATTTAGGAGCCAGGACCATTTTATTTAAGTTACGATAGCGAAGTCATCTACTTCAATTCTGGCAAAACGTCTGCAAGGTTTGATTCGGAAACGAGACAAAGTGTTTCCTGACGCGGGTCATATGACGACCCCGCCACTGCAGCTTTTGGTCACCGGACAGAGGCCTTCCCCTGGCTTACCCCTCCACCACTCGTCTAAGTCATCATTTTGTCGGTATTGTATACAGTTATGGTAATGAATGTTGATGAATAAATTCATCTCATCAATGTATGTATGATAGTAGAGATAACTCAGTAACGGTCCCAGATTTTCGCTTAGTAGATTACAATGGGCTTAGAGAACACTTATTATCTGTGGACTGGGGTAACGAAGAGAGTTATTAAGAACATAAGAATGGAGGAACACTGCAGAAGGCCTACTGGCCCATACAAGGCAGGTCCTTATTAATATGACAGTTTTCTGAACACTATACAGGCTGCCCAAAACACATTTATCCCGTATAAAGAAATTAGATCAAGTAGAAATGACCTAAAATGAATTAATAATAGGCTCAAATATCTTTAAGAGCAGAAGAAAGGAATTTATAGGCGCATAAAAAGAGGTGAGGGTCATCTTATAAATCACTATACTGACATTAAGAGGGACGTTAAAAAGGGGATAAGAAAAGCTAAACGGGACTATGAAATTAAAGTTGCTAGGGATTCAAAAACTAACCCAAAAAGTTTTTTCCAGATTTATAGAACAAAAGTTAGAGATAAGATAGGTCCTTTTAAAAATAACTCTGGGCATCTTACTGATGCTTACTGTGCTTTATTTTTATAAATATTTTCTCTCGGTTTTCACACAGGAAGACACTAATAATATCCCAGTAATTCACTTTTGTAGTGGCCCTGAAGAAGATAAATTATGTAATATCACAGTCACTAGCAAAATGGTTATGAAACAAGTAGACCGACTGAAACAAAATAAATTGCCGGGTCCTAATGAACTTTTTGCAAGGGTTCTTAAGGAATGCAAAATGGAACTCTCTGAACCATAATCTAACATTTTTAACTTATCTCTTCAAACAGGTGTAGTGTCTGATATGTGGAAGATGGCTAATGTTATTCCTATTTTTAAAGCAGGGGACAAGTCACTACCTTCAAATTACTTCCCAATAAGCCTGACATCAATTGTTGGTAAATTACTAGAGTCCATTATAGCTGATATTATAAGAAGCCATCTGGATAAAAATAATTTGATTAATGATACTCAGCATGGATTCATGAGGGGCCGTTCCTGCCTAACTGATTTATTAACTTTCTTCGGTAAAGCTTTTGAGGCTGTTGATCACGATAAAGAATTCGATATTGTATATTTAGATTTTAGTAAGGCTTTTGATAGGGTACCGCACCAGAGACTGTTAAAGAAAGTTGCAGCTCATGGCATTAGGGGAAAAGTGCTGTCATGGATCGAGTCATGGCTCACGAACAGGATGCAGAGAGTGTGCATTAATTGGGTTAAATCCGAATGGGGATCTGTAACAAGTGGCGTTTCACAGGGATCAGTCTTAGGCCCGTTGTTGTTTATAATATTCTACCAATATTAATACATATATCAATGACCTTGACGAGGGAATTACTAGTGATATGAGCAAATTCGCCGACGACACTAAGATAGGTAGGATAATTGATTCAAACGTAGATGTCATGAAACTTCAGGAGGATTTAGACAAACTTAACTTATGGTTAAAAAAGTGGCAGATGCAGTTTATTGTGGATAAATGCAAGGTTCTGAAGCTAGGGAGTGTCCATAACCCTAGCACATTATAAGTTAAATAATGTAGAACTTAGCAATTCAGATTGCGAAAAGAACTTGGGGGTTATGGTAAGCAGCAACCTTAAACCAAGAGAGCAATGGATAAGCGTACGTAATAAGGCAAATAGATTACTGGATTTATATCAAGAAGTGTAAGCAACAGAAGTCCAGCGGTTATATTACAGCTTTATACATCATTAGTATGAACATAAGAAACATAAGAAAAGAGGAACACTGCAGCAGGCCTGTTGGCCCATACTAGACAAGTCCTTCACAATCCATCCCACTAATATAAGAACATAAGAACATAAGAAAGGAGGAACACTGCAGCAGGCCTGTTGGCCCATACTAAGCAGGTCCTTCACATTCCATCCCACTAACAGAATATTTGTTCAACCTAATCTTCAATGCTACCCAAGAAATAAGCTTTGATAATTCTATTTACTCATGTGCAATTCCCACTCAAATCCAACCCCTCTCACTCATGAATTTATCCAACCTAAATTTGAAACTACCCAAGGTCCTTGCTTCAATAACCCTACTAGGCAGACTGTTCCACTCATTACATAAGCACATAAGAATGGAGGAACACTGCAGAAGGCCTACTGGCCCATACAAGGCAGGTCCTTATCAAAACCACCACTACCTAAGAATTTACTCCTGTACTCACGACACTAATCAAACCCAGCCCCTCCCACTCATATATTTGTCCAATCTCTTTTTAAAGCCACCCAAGGTCCTAGCCTCTATCACCCTACTCGGAAGATTGTTCCACGCATCTACAACTCTGTTCGAAAACCAGTACTTGCCTATGTCTTTTCTAAATCTAAATTTATCCAATTTAAATCCGTTATTTCTCGTTCTTACTTGGTTCGATATCCTCAGTATTTTATTAATATCTCCTTTGTTTATGCCCATCATCCACTTATACACCTCGATGATATCTCCCCTCATTCTACGTCTCTCCAGAGAGTGGAGATTCAATGCTCTAAGTCTATCTTAAGAACATTAGAACATAAGAACATAAGAAAGGAGGAACACTGCAGCAGGCCTGTTGGCCCATACTAGGCAAGTCCTTCACAATCCGTCCCACTAACATAATATTTGCTCAACCCAATTTTCAATGCTACCCAAGAAATAAGCTTTGACAATTCTACCCACTCATGCGCGAGTCCCACTCAAATCCAACCCCTCTCACTCATGAATTTATCCAACCTAAATTTGAAACTACCCAAGGTCCTAGCTTCAATAACCCTACTAGGCAGACTGTTCCACTCATCAACTACCCTATTTCCAAACCAATACGGGAGATTTCTTATACTGTAAATCATTTTAGTCATTCTTCTTTGTATGTTCTCCAATGAATCTATATCCATCCTGTAGTAAGGAGACCAAAACTGAGCTGCATAATCCAAATGAGGTCTCACTAGTGATGTATAGAGCTGTAAAATAACTTTTGGACTTCTGTTGCTTACACTTCTTGAAACAAATCCCAGTAATCTGTTAGCCTTATTGCGCACACCCAGGCACTGCTGTCTTGGCTTTAGATTTCTGCTTACCACGACTCCCAAGTCCTTTTCACATTCTGTATGATCAAGCTCAACTTCACCTAGTTTATAAATTCGAGGGATATTTTCATTACCAACGACTAGCACCTTACACTTGTCCACATTGAACTTCATCTGCCACTTTTCAGACCAAGACATTAATTTATCCAAATCCTCCTGGAGTTCACTGATAGAGGCATGGCTTACCAATAGAAAGCAGAGAGTTTCCATTAATGGGGTCAAATCTGAATGGGGATTTGTCACCAGTGGCGTTCCACAAGGATCAGTTTTGGGCCCATTGTTGTTCATAATTTACATAAATGACCTTGATGAAGGAATTGCAAGTGACATGAGTAAATTTGCTGATGATACAAAAATAGGCCGTATAATTCATTCTGAGGAGGATACCAATGAACTCCAGGAGGATTTGGATAAATTAATGTCTTGGTCTGAAAAGTGGCAGATGAAGTTCAATGTGGACAAGTGTAAGGTGCTAGTCGTTGGTAATGAAAATATCCCTCGAATTTATAAACTAGGTGAAGTTGAGCTTGATCATACAGAATGTGAAAAAGACTTGGGAGTCATGGTAAGCAGAAATCTAAAGCCAAGACAACAGTGCCTAAGTGTGCGCAATAAGGCTAACAGATTACTAGGATTTATTTCAAGAAGTATAAGCAACAGAAGTCCAAAAGTTATTTTACAGCTCTATTATGTAGTATTTTTACAGCTCTATTATGTAGTATCACAGTCACTAGCGAAAAGGTTATCAAACAGATAGACCGTTTGAAGCAAAATAAATCGCCAGGCCCTGATGAGCTTTTTTCAAGGGTTCTTAATGAATGCAAAATAGAACTCTGTGAACCCTTAACTAACATTTTTAACCTATCTCTTCAAACAGGTGTAGTGCCGGATACGTGGAAGATGGCTAATGTAATTCCTATTTTTAAAGCAGGGGACAAGTCGTTACCATCAAATTACCGCCCAATAAGTCTAACATCAATTGTAGGCAAATTACTAGAGTCGATTATAGCTGATAACATAAGAAGCCATCTCGATAGGCATAATTTGATTAATGATACTCAGCATGGATTCACCAGGGCCGTTCCTGCCTAACTAATTTGTTAACTTTTTCAGTGGGGCTTTTGAGGCAGTTGATAATGATAAAGAATTCGATATCGTTTATTTGGATTTTAGTAAGGCTTTTGATAGAGTACCACATCAGAGACTGTTAAAGAAAGTGGCTGCTCATGGCATTGGGGGAAAAGTGTTGTCATGGATCGAGTCATGGCTCACCAATAGGAAGCAGGGGGTGTGCATAAATGGGGTTAAATCGGAGTGGGGATCTGTAACAAGTGGCGTTCCTCAGGGATCGGTTTTGGGCCCGTTGTTGTTTATAATATATATAAATGACCTTGACGAGGGAATTTCTAGTGATATGAGCAAATTCGCTGATGACACGAAGATAGGTACGATAATCGATTCAGACGTAGATGTCAGTGAACTACAGGAGGATTTAGACAAACTCAATTCCTGGTCAGAAAAATGGCAGATGCAGTTCAATGTAGATAAATGCAAAGTTCTAAAGCTCGGGAGTGTCCATAACCCAAGCACTTATAAGTTAAATAACGTAGAACTTAGCCATACAGATTGCGAGAAGGACTTGGGGGTGATGGTAAGCAGCAACCTTAAACCAAGACAGCAATGCCTAAGCGTACGTAATAAGGCAAATAGATTACTGGGATTTATATCAAGAAGTGTTAGCAACAGAAGTCCAGACGTTATATTACAGCTTTATACATCATTAGTAAGGCCTCACCTAGATTACGCAGCTCAGTTCTGGTCTCCATATTACAGAGTGGACATAGATTCGTTAGAAAACATTCAGCGTAGAATGACTAAATTAATACATAGCATTAGAAATCTTCCTTACGAAGAAAGATTGAAGACCCTTAAATTACATTCACTTGTAAGACGTAGAAAGAGGGGAGACATGATCGAGGTATACAAGTGGAAAATGGGTATTAACAAAGGGGATATAAATAAGGTCTTGAGGGTATCTCTCCAAGAGAGAACCCGCAATAATGGATTCAAGTTAGATAAGTTTAGATTTAGAAAGGATATAGGAAAGTATTGGTTTGGCAATAGGGTAGTTGATGAATGGAACAGTCTGCCTAGTAGGGTTATTGAAGCAAGGACCTTGGGTAGTTTTAAATTTAGGTTGGATAAATTCATGAGTGAAAGGGGTTGGATTTGAGTGGGAATTGCACATGAGTAAATAAAATTATCAAAGCTTATTTTTTGGGTAGCATTGAAAATTAGGTTGAACAAATATTCTGTTGGTGGGATGGAATGTGAAGGACCTGCCTAGAATGGGCCAACAGGCCTGCTGCAGTGTTCCTCCTTTCTTATGTTCTTATGTTCATTTGGATTATGCAGCTCAGTTTTGGTCTCCTTACTACAGGATGGATATAGATTCATTGGAGAACATACAAAGAAGAATGACTAAAATGATTTACAGTATAAGAAATCTCCCGTATGAAGATAGACTTAGAGCATTGAATCTCCACTCTCTGGAGAGACGTAGAATGAGGGGTGATATCATCGAGGTGTACAAGTGGATGATGGGCATAAACAAAGGAGATATTAATAAAATACTGAGGATATCGAACCAAGTAAGAACCAGAAATAACGGATTTAAATTGGATAAATTTAGATTTAGAAAGGACATTGGCAAGTACTGGTTTTCGAACAGAGTTGTAGATGTGTGGAACAATCTTCCGAGTAGGGTGATAGAGGCTAGGACTTTGGGTGACTTTAAAAAGAGATTGGACAAATATATGAGTGGGAGGGGCTGGGTTTGATTAAGGGTCATGAGTACGGGAGTAAATTCTTAGGTAGTGGTGGTTTTAATGAGGACCTTCCTTGTATGAGCCAGTAGGCCTTCTGCAGTGTTCCTCCATTCTTATGTTCTTAAGGACCTGCCTAGTATTGGCCAACAGGCCTGCTGCAGTGTTCCTCCTTTCTTATGTTCTTATGAGTGAGAGGGGTTGGATTTGAGTGGGACTTGCACATGAGTAAGTAGATTTATCAGGGCTTGTTTCTTGGGTAGCATTGAAGATTGGGTTGAACAAATAGACAGAGGTATCGGGAAAGGGGGTGGGGTGGCACTCTATGTCCGTGATCATTTAAATTGTTGCATAAAAACGGGTATAAAGTCTGAAATAATGCATACAGAGTCTGTCTGGATAGAATTTTCAGAGGGATGTGAAAAATTTATTTTAGGCGTGATATATCGTCCTCCAAACTTAAATAGGGAACAAGGGAAACTACTTTGGGAGGAAATTGTTAGGCCACAAGGCATGATAACGTAGTGATTCTAGGGGACTTTAACTTTAGTCAGATTAATTGGAATTTCTTGACAGGTAATTTAGAATCTAACGACTTTTTAGAAGTAGTTCAGGATTGTTTTTTGAAGCAGTTTGTGACAGAACCTAAAAGAGGAAATAACCTACTTGACTTGGTTCTTGCAAACAAGGAAACCCTTGTTATTAATTTAGAAATTACAGAGGAACTCGGCACAAGTGACCACAAATCAATTACCTTTAACATTGAATGGATGTATGACAGTAAGGATAATTCAGTAATGGTCCCTGACTTTCGCTAAGCAGATTACAATGGGCTTAGAGAACACTTATCATCTGTGGACTGGGGTAACGAAGAGAGCTATCAATATGACATAAGAACATAAGAAAGGAGGAACACTGCAGCAGGCCTGTTGGCCCATACTAGGCAGGTCCTTCACAATCCGTCCCACTAACAGAACACTTGCTCAATCCAATTTTCAATGCTACCCAAGAAATAAGCTTTGACAATTCCATTCACTCATGTGCGAGTCCCACTCAAATCCAACCCCTCTCACTCATGAATTTATCCAACCTAAATTTGAAACTACCCAAGGTCCAGCTTCAATAACCCTACTAGGCAGACTTTCCTCATCAACTCCCTATTTTCAAACC